>CAJVQA010005352.1:0-16248 GCA_910591915.1 Cetraspora pellucida | reverse complement strand
AACACCCAAATCTAGGTGAGTCTTGGCCACTCCAGTTGGTTTAGGTCACAGATAAATTAGTCTGAGCTTCTATTCTTACTATAATATTTTAAAAGTAGATTTAAACTTTATATAAAAAACTTAGTTAAATATTCAATAAAGATAGAGGCATGGCTTTACCATTAACATTAAAAAAAAAAAAATTTTATAATAATATTAAAAAGCACCAACTGATGAATTTTCATATGTTACCCAACATCAAGTTATTATATTAGTTCAAAAAAGTTATAACAAAAAAATATATATTTACCAATAATCAATTAATATTAGCTAGACAATATTTGAAAAATAATTATCAATTTAAATTCCTTTTTTAAGACCAAAACTTGTTGTCTTTTTTAAGCTTCTTGTTATTCATATTACCAAATAAAGTTACAAAGATAATCATAATTGATGCTATATATAGTACAAATTGTTTAAAATTTGAGCTATATATTGTTATTGAAATTATTAATAATTCTATATTTCCTTTATCATATTTTTTTTTTGAACCAAAATGTAATAAAATATAAGCAATTACAAGATAGTTTTTATATTTAAAGAAAAATGGGATTTAAAACATTAAAACTATTTTTAATAGATAAGAATTATGAACAAATAATAACTGCTAATAAAATTTAGACTAAATTAAGAATTTAATTATATTATTGGCACATAATATGTGTAATAAAAAAAACTTTCAAGTACTAGTATCATGTAAATCACTATAATGCTTATAAGACAAATTTATTTTGTTCAATTATAAATTCTGAATAGTAACCAGTTCAGAAACAATTTGATAATAAAACAAAATCTTTTGACAAAAGAATTTTCATGAAATAATATTTTAAATAGTTTGTATTCATTTTTTGTGACACCCTCTAATACTAGTAGAACTTCCACTAAATTTTTTTAATGCAAGTCAAATTTGAAACAAAAATGTCAAGAAACAATAAATTATTATTATAAAAATAATTTAAATCATATTTAGACTTATTTGTAGTTTATGTAGTACCAACTGGAAATGTGGAAACTGTAGGCATGTGCTTCAAGGCCAAAGCTTAATATTCTATGAACTACAATGATTATTAAAAATTATTGGCAAATTCTAAAGCATAATTTTTTTTCAAATTATAATCGAGCATAATTAGACTTAATTATTCATATTATTATTGCAAAGATTATATCTCATCAAATTGATTGGCTATAATTATTACATGATAATTAATGTATATCACATTGGCAAGAAGAATTTTGACTTGAATGAAAAAATTTAATTACACAAATAATTAACATTAATTCTATTCATATTACTGATTCTTTACATTGAATATATTCATGTCAAAGTTTTTTTTAAGTCAGTTTTATTTGTGTAAGCATTTAGTACAGCTTTATGATCTCATTGAAACAGGATTTTTTAGAAAGTAAAAGACAATTATTTAGTTATTTATGTATCTTAAAAATATTAATTCTTTTTATTTTAAGATAACACATCAAGAGTTTTATTCATTATTGAAAATCAAAGATAAAAATGACTTTGCTGATTTGCCTGAAGATTTGTGTACTATTGTTGAAAGTCTAAATACTTATGAATTAATTGTGAGAAATGAATATGAAGATATTTTGCAATCCAACATTCAAGAGATCTCTACAAATCAAGTCCACAAGCAACAAGAATCTATTGAACAGTGTTTAACGGATTTTGATATTGCTGAGGATAATCAAGATCTAATTTTGTTCCAAACCTGAAAAAAGGCTTGAAAACCAAAATCATATTCCAAATATCGCAACAATAATACCTTCTGGCTATAATCAATCATGTAAAGTTTAATTTGAATTAAATAAAGTATAATTATCTATTGCTCAGTTTTAATTATCTGTTTTCTTGTATAGTAAATATTATAAGTACAAATCAATTACTATTTTAAGCTTCAAATATTAAATTTGATATTTTTAATAAAGAATTAAATTTTCGTATTAATGCCACTTATAAGTATGTACAAGTAAATTAATTATTTAAATTATTAGCTGTTAAGAATGTTTTCTATCATTTTGGGTATGGCAAGCACAAAAATTTTAATTTTTTAGATTAGTAGCGATAAATTAATTTTTTATATATCGATATCGATCTATAGTATAGTATATTTTTTTTGTCGTACAAAATGTGATCTGTATGATGTGATCTTCGAAATTTTTTTGGGTGGCGATTTTACCCCAGTTGCTAATGCAGGCCAAATAATCTCATATTAAAAATTCCGCGCGGGATCCAAAAAAAATCCGCACATCCGCGCGTGGCCCATCACTAGTTGGGGCAGGGTCAAATTTTATAATATTAGTCATTTCATGGTGGAAATAACAAATTACCATGGTAGAATAGTAATTCCATTTGTTAATTATCGGCTGTTGATCCAGTAAAACATAAATTACACTGACGTTTTCCGTCATTTGAAGGTTTAAAAAAGGCATATTGTTAAAGCGATTGTTATTTCCACCATGGATATTTAGATGATAGACAGAATTAGGGTTTGGGTCAGGGTCAAATTTTATAATGTTAGTCATTTCATGGTGGAAATAGCAAATTACCATGGTGGGAAATAATAATTCTATTTGTTAATTATCGGTTGTGATCCGGAAGAACACAAATTACACCGATATTTGCCGTCGTTTGAAGGTCTAAACTAAGTTATTTTATTGATTATAGGCTGTGATCCGGAATAGCATAAATTACATTAATGTTTGCCGTCATTTGAAAGCCTAAAATAAGACGTCTATTCGGAATTTGGGCATTTATTAGAACAAATATTTGGAATGCGACACTATATACGTGTCTTTAAAGGAATGCATATAGAGTGGAATATACTGTATGACGCTAATTCTCAACCTTTCATAGGCACTTATATGCAAACCGTTTTCACCCGGGCCACCGGATTTCATTATACGGATGACCTGAAACAGGAGCGACCATTCAAATTCGTGGATTATTCCGATATAATTACACGTGATTGTCAACCAATCATATCTGCAAATCGACAAATCAGGATACAAAAAAAGTTGTGGGATTCAATGGAGATTAAAAATATGTTATAAGGAGAAGAAAAAACATTAATTCATCTGTTAAATTTACTCTCGTTTCATAGAAAGTTAAGTTCCACGAGCTTTTAAAAGAAGTATTGTAAACCATATTATCAATCGTATAAACCATATCGGAATCATCTAGGAATTTGAATGGTCGCTCCTGTTTGATGACCAGATGACAGTTTTACATCCTGTTCCAACCTCTAAGAAAAATCCCATTTGAAAACAAGTTCCAAAACGGTGATTTTCTAATATGTTAAAGTTTTCATTATGCTGAACAAGATTCATGCGTGTACAATCAGTATTCTGATCGTTTCAGTAACTATACTTGCTGGTAATACTATAAGGATTTTGATTTTATTATATTTGGAATTGGAATTTGGGACTTGAGATTTGGAAGGGATTATGAAGATTTATTTTGGGAAGCAAATATATCAGTAAACACATATCAATATAAGATATAATTTCTTGCATCATGTAGCGTACGTACAAAATATTCAGGTGCATGCTATCGAAATTAGTGAAATTTTTTAATTTTTACTTACAGGTTTTCACTTTGCACATTCATATGATTTATCGAGCTGCATCAAAAAGGTGATCTTAACATGACTAATCTATTAATCAGTTTTCGCGTTTTATCAGTGTGAAACCTCCAGGTTCGTCTAACACCTAAAGTCAAGATCGTTATCATGAGCATTTCTGATTTCGTATTTCAAATATTCTGCAATAAATTTCTAAAATAGGTACGATTTCTCATTTACTGTATATACGTAGTAATTACTGTAAGCCTTTATGCAAGAAATGCATTGTAATCGTTACGCGTAATAAAATAAAAAAGCATAAATACCCAATTAAAGATTTAATTGGTCACAACAGCTTGTCGTTATACAGTACTAATCCAATTACTTTATTAAGAAAAGGACAGATTTTCAAAACGTAACATACTTATGTACTATTTATATGTGTAGATTTCCTTATTTTTTGTCCTTCAATACTGTCAGTTTTGTTTACTTGTTCTAGCTTGCCCGTTAGCTATCTTTTTTTTTTTAAAAAAAAAATCAAAGGTATCATTGATCGCCATAGACGATTTTAAAGATGTCAAAAGAGGCGAAAATCGATATGATGCTTCCATCAGAGCAAAAACAGTATCGTCTAAAAACTAATTTATACATGGCGATTTTCATAATAATATTTGTAATGATATTTCCCTCGTATTATAAAATTAATGATTATTATCTGCCTGATTCTATAGAAAATGATTTTGATATTGATAATAGCAATAGTAACAATAAAAATTATGGAATCAATACATCAGGACACTACAAAATTCTACTTCTGATCACATCTCAGATGGAAGAGTACCAACATCGTAAATTATTACGAAGCGTTTTGTTTGGTATAAATGATAATATAGATCCTTGTATGAAATATGACACAAATATTTATTATAAGTTTTTAATTCCTCCATATAACGTTAGTAAACAAATGTACAAAAGTTTTGTTAGTGAAAGTGTAGAATATAATGACATAGTCGAATTTCAACATTTACCTGATTTAAATCTGAATTTTACTCAAGAAATTGTTCTTAATTGGGTAAACATATTAATATTCTATTCTTTACGTCCAAAGTTTATATCTCGATATTAATTGATTATTTTTAACTTATATTGACTTGTTATCTTATTTTTATTACGTGCAGACTCAGTCGCTAAAAAATTCTGGCATATCATTTGATTTTGCGGTACTTCTTGATAACAACTCCATCATAAATCTTTCAAAGCTTAAAAGGATCATATCCACTTTCAATATCTCTCCAATTCAACTTCAATATCTTATATGGGGTCGATTTGACGATTCTTTTGCTGAAGATATTTTTGTAATTCTTGGAAATAAAGCTATTCAAACAATCCTAGCTAATAAAGACCTCATTAAAAAGTCTGATAATCAAAACATAATCAAACATGCTTATTTATATACAAAAGACAGACATACATCTCTTTCAGATAATTGGAATAAATTGCATTTCATTAATGATGATAAAAGATTTATCACCCTCCCTGAAAGATTTGATCTAATTCCTAAAAAAACCATAATGGTTAGAAAACTATCCTCAGAAGAAGAGCTAATCAAAGTTTCTATTCACCTTTTAATTCCACCCATATCTGTTTGTCGCTCTCACATTCCACTATACGGAGAACCATCAATAGCTATAGTAACTAGCTCTTATTCCTATGACAATATTAATAATTGTTCTCCATCAATGCTAGATGTAGCCTACATGTTATCAGAAAACAAACGAGCTTATGCTCAAAAACATGGTTACGCATTTATTCCAAGATCCTTAGAATTTCAATTACAAAATGATTCTAACCTAAATTTGTGGGGAAAAATTGATGCCGTGAAAAAAGTTTTACCTTATTATGATTGGGTACTTTGGATTGATAATGATGCAATTATCACAAATCAAGAGATTTCTATTATGGAACTTTTTACAAGATTTTATCAACTTTTAAAAGATAAGATTGATACGAAAAATAGTGTTAATGAAAAAATCATTGAAAATGAAAAGATGGTTCATCATAAAAAGCTTGATAAAAGAGAATTTTCACTCGATGATAATGAAAGATATTATGATGAGGGAGGTCCGTTGGATTATGCTGAAGATGATGATGTAAATTATGATCATGAAAGTTTATTTGATGATTTTGATTTTAGTGATGAGGATGAAGAGTATTACGATTATTTTAATGAGGATGATTCTGATGATGATGTTTATGATTTTATTGAAGATGAAGATGAAGGCATAGGTGAAAGCGAAGATGAAGGTTTCGCAAAACTGAAAAGATCTGAAGATGGTGTGAAACTACTTGATGAGAGGATACATTTTATAGTATCCAGGCCTAAAAAAGATACAATAACTAATACAGGAGCGTTTTTGATTAAGAATTCTGAATGGAGTTTTGAATTTTTGAAAAAAGTGCAAGAAATAAATAATTTGCAAGATGATAAAAAGACTGAACAAACATCTATGTGGAAACTTATTGATCAATACCTCAGTCTAAGGGATCGTGTACGTTCAATTTATTTAACTATTATTATTAAAAATTTAAATTTATTTACCTTGCTAAAATTATTTTTATTTTTTTTAGATATTGTTGCTAGATAATGATGACCATACATTTGAAACATTCCCTGATGTTTGGCAAAATGATGATTTTATTCTTCATTTTGCTTCTAATGATTGTAGCGCTAAATTTATATTAGATTATTTTAAAAAAAAAAATTAAGAAACGTTAATACATTATAATATAGATTTGTTCGGTATTGTATGTATTTAAATATATTTATTTTTTATTGGTTTAATTCTTATGGAGCTGTTGAATGAATCAAAATACTTATTTAATTTTCTGTTTAATAATAACAAAATCAGAGAATCAGAGAATGGTTCTGAATTTATGTGAATAGTTATTACAAATTACCAATTGCAAATATGATCATGACTCATGTAAATGTGTAGTCACAAACATAATTAGTATTCTACGACTACTATTTAATATTCTGCATTCACTCCTACTCCCAACATGTTGCCAATCTTCTGGTAGTCCAGGGTGGAAAACTATTACGTGAGGAACGTCTTGTGTTAATCTCTTACTTCTTCACAAGAATGCTGTAACCGTTGTGTTAAAAATAACATATAGCATTCAATAGATGTTTGAATCTAGCACAAACATTTGTCATCTTTTTATTAAAATGTTCTTATTCTTGTCCTCTCACACTAGCTAATATGTCATTGATAAATAATGATGTTACTCGTTATCTTCAATTTACATAATTTTCTAAATTATATATATGGTTTATATGTATTTTTGGAAAAAATGTTCTATAATTCTCTTCTAAGCCTTCTTGTATTGTCCTTTTGCATATTATGATTCATCACCATAACTAAAGACTCTTAAAATTTGATTAAATAATTACATGAAATGCAATCATGAAATGGAATCGCGGATTGATTATTACATGAAATTCACGTCACCTAAAGAATGGAACGCGTTGTCGCGTTATATGCAACAATTTCTCACGTGTCCGGATTTTATATCAGGATGATCTAAATTGATTGACTGTTTGTTACTATAGTATTACAGTATTAGTAACTGTAATAACAGTTATTACATAATTACGCAATGATTTTTTCTTTAACAGTTAATGTTAATTAAACATAGTTAATTTTTATTTTGTTATACTTTACATAACTGTTACTACGTCTTAGAGTTAAAAATCATTGCTTAATTTTTGTGTAATGACTTCTTTTCCAACAGTAGTAAAAAGCTATATAAATGGTTGCTTGTTGCTTACCTTCGATATAATCGAATAAAAAGAATACTTCAAACCTATCAATGCGCCTTGACATTTTAAATCTAATTGCAATATACATTACACCCATACAAATACGAAAGTGATGATGTTTATATTTTTGTGAACTTATCCAGGTAAATAAGAGATCGCTAATTTAAAATCAATTATATTTTATTGTGCAACTTCACATCGTAAAAGGTTTTAAACTGATATTAATCTTGAAAATTTTTTAGAAAGTCAAATCTGATTTTACATTGTATTTGTTTTAGCTGCTTATATGTCACGTATAGTATTGCGTAGAACATCCAAAAACAAATTAAGGTATTAAAGATCAATATCTTACGCGTTGTATCTCTGGAATTAGTTTCAGTCTGTTTATTATACTGAGTTATAAATATTCCTAGAAGGACTCTTGCACTCAAAAGGAATTTTTTAGTTTACTCTTTGGATTTAATATCGGGATATTGACAAGTGAAGATTAAGGAAAAAGAGCGTTGATATAAACAGCTTTGATACATATCAGTTTTTGGTAATGACTTTTGGCCTCTGCAACATTCCACCAACAGTACTTTCTTATTAATTATCGAGTGTTTAACATGCATGAGGGTGTAAGTTACGCTGTTGAATGTGACGATCAATCCACCTGTTTAGACACCAATGAACTATGAGGGAATGAATTACCCACATTATTTTCTTCTAGAATATAGATTCTATGTAACACCAAAATACATGACATGATGTATATGAAGTGATTTTGGGGAGTTATATAGATACCGTCAAAATTGTAGAATTACATTTCGCATTATATGATAATTAATGCAGGTGTTGTGGCAATGCGGAATTTCGAAATCTTGTAAATTAATTGTGACGCATGATAGTGATGGATGGTAATTATTAAATACTTGGTTTATATGCTTCGTGTTATGATGATTGTTTCATGTTATTTATTACTGTAGGTTATGATTTATCTTAGTCCATGTTTAAAAATAACAAATAAATCTGTATTGACGGTACATATTTATTATGTTAAATAAAATATAGTTTGATGAATATGAACTATGTATAAAGAATAAATATATATAGTTAACTTCTTTACCCCCTGATGAAATGTTTTTACATATTATTTAATAAGCAATTGCGTCACTGCTAAATAAATTCAGATTAGATAAAATAAAATGAAATTATCCGCCACATCCACCACCACATCCACCACATCCACCACCACCACATCCACCACCACATCCACCACTACCACTACCACATCCACCACCACATCCACCGCTACCACATCCGCCTCCGCATGCGGAAATGTTAGTAACAACTCCACAAGTGCCTTTGCATTCAAAAGGTGTAGGAGCAGTCAATGGAACACCTATTTGAATCATGTCAGTTTAATAATTATGTTTATTAAAGAATTATTAAAGATTATTGAAAAAAACCACGTACCATAAAAAAAGATAAAGCCCGGACTAATACCACACGCGCCTGAATATTTATTAATTCTAAAATTTAATAAAACAAGATTATTTTAATTTTCCGAGGATATAGCACGAAAACAGCACAACAAAAATATTATATATATTACTCTTTTTCATTAATCTCTTCACTACTTTTTGCTGAAGAGATTTGCGCATTATTTTTCTTAACTGTTCCTTTTTTGTATTTGTTTATCTTATACATAAGATAGATAGCATAGGGTGGCAAGACTACAGCAGCAATCATCTTCTTGGTTGTTAGCCAATACTTTTTTGGATGTTCACATGTGTATGGTTCATTGAATTTTTTATACCAAGCACTGGAGGTTTCAGCAAATCCATTAGAAAGCGTCGATTTTGACAAAGTATCATCGTGGTTAATGATTCGATTCATATGATTCTTTGTGAAATTACGGTATAAAGGAGCATGAAGCATATGAGTATGCCAGCAAAGATCAATATCCAATGTTGGAACAAAGCATCTGTTAGCATCTTTTTGTAGAAGAAGAAATTTATGATATCGAACAGTTGCTTGAGCTTGGACAGCAGAGTTATTAATCCAGGCATTATCGACCATTTTATTGGTAAATTCACGTTGACGTATAACAGCACTCACAAGTCCAATTGAAAATGGTAATGTAGTGCCACAATAAGCAAGAATAACGTTTAGAGTAACTCCAATGCGCACATTTTTAAATAATTGTTGAGATTTTAAGTCCTTGATTTGGGATTTTATGCATTTGACAATTTTAGTCCAGTTACAATTTTCAGGACTTTCTTTTATCATTCCTAGAAGGTTCTTCCAAGGAGTACTCGTTAAATTGAATAAATAATCTGAGTCAGAAATCGCTTTATCCACATTATATTCGCCATTAGCAGTACTAACCAGAGTGCCTCTATTTTAATGAGTCGTAAATATTTAGGTGTACATTGTTATGCAGTAAAATTTGGTTGAAATATTGATATTGTATTAAATATACGTACGCAATATAAGCTTTCTTTCCATCGTTGTACTTTTGAATGTCATCCATAAATTTCTTAGCACTCAAACTTTCTATCGATAATTTAAATTTACATTTGCTACAAATTTCAACATGCTTTGGGTTTCTCATTAACTTTACGTAATTATTACTAAATATTAATGATAAGTTTTTTATTTAGTGGGATTAAATGTGTTTAAAAATCACTATATATAACAAACTTACGCAGCTATCATTAATGTCGTAAAGCACCATGGGCAAACCAAATCGAAATCTGAGGTATCATTTGGGTCAAGAACCCATGGTTGATTAGTATTCTTTTCCCAAAATTGTTTTGATCGCTCATCAATGTGCTCTCCATTATTTTGCCTCCAAATATCGTGCTATTAAAACATAGATTAATGACGATGAATAACTTCAATACGTAAATTTTGACAAAAAAAAAAAGAACCAAATGCATTATGCATTTACAGGATACTAACTATCTTTGCCAATGGAAATAAATATTCTTTATTACTCAAACGGCTAATATCTTCAAAATATCGTAATGGTGAAAGTAAATGCGCGTGCCAAACTTGGCATACGTCTAGAACAAGTTTTTTAGAGAACAGAATTTAGCGTTTACATTAATAATATACAAAATTTAAACCAAAAATTTAGTAAATCTATGGAATATATTAATGCATATTAATGCATATAAAATTTTTACTTGATAAATAGATACAGTCAATTCTCGTAATTAGAAATATGCTCACAAAAAACTTGTAATATTTGCAATTGAGATTAATTTAATCAAATGACTTGCACTTAACGACAAACAAAATTCGCTTATCAACCGAGAATTGACTGTATTCATAATTTTTAAATATAGTATATATAGTATTATAGGCCTGGTTTATAAACATACCAATTGGTGGAATAGGAACATTATCATTGTCGTTAAAAGACTCATTATTTAATACTTTTAACCATAATAAGTATCTTCTCTCGGCACGTAATAAATATTGTTCATCAATTACACTATTCTGCTGTTCCAGAGATTTAAATTTTGCCAACGTTGCTAAATGCGCATGTAACATTTGAATGTTAACTACGCCATCAATGTTTACTTGTTCTACTCTGGTTACTGGTGTAGTTAAATCGGACATTATCGTTGCTTCAGAGGTTACTTTATTATCGTTTGAAGGCATGTCATTCTTTGGAAATGAAAGTTGAGAGAAAGTCTTTGAAGGTTCCTCCATATTTTCGTTGTATTCTTTAAACAGAGATGATAACTTCAAAAGTACTGTGACCATACATATTTATGGTTTTTTTGGAAATTCTGTAGCACCTAGTACTGTGTACATACACTTTTTCGATTTAATTAATTACAGCCCAATCGCAATGATAAATATTAATAATACAAATAAAGAAATCTCTTACTAAAATAATTTGTTAATACATAAATCGCTTTAACCCGACAAATTTGTAAATATGTATAAAAAACTTTTAGTTAATAGCTAATGTAGGTCACGCATTTATATTAATGTTTTGACATTCCAAGAATTCTGTAAATCGTGATAGAAAAAAATTCTTAAAATTTTCTCTAACAAAGAATTCCTCTCATAATCTTTACTTTTAAACCTTCATTCAATCCTAATATAACCCTAACTTTAACTTCGAAATAGCTTAGTTTAATTCAATTTAGACCAAATGATCGACAAAATCTGACACAGATTTCTTTCATAATACACGGAAACTTGGTTGCATTTATGTTAGCATATTTATCCTAAAATTTGTGCCATATTATCGTGTTACGTATCAGGAACGAAACAATATCAGATATGTAAGTATCACGAATACTACACGTATAAATAACCATTAATTAGATTACAGTAATATTATTTTATTGACCTTTTTTGACGCCAAAATCTGGCGGTGATAGGGATGTCTATTGGTACCCCATTGGATATCATTACATGTGTTAAGAACGGAGTATATACAATATCAAGAAATGCATGCAATTTAATAATGTTCGTCCTTAAAAAAACTAATATCTAATTGATTGATGTATTTAAAAACGTGAATTCTGAATTTAAACTTAATGACATTGCAGCTCACTCACTCTAGATTCTTGCTTAGTTACCAATTTGAATGAGAAAAGAATGTGAAATGCATTGATTCATGATTTTTATATTTATTTTTCTATAGCATATATATATATATTGCATTACTCAGTGAAGCAAATTGTTTTCTTTAAAACTTAACATCTAATCAGCCTAAACTTAAAAATAATTTTCCTGATAGTCAAATAAATTTAGATTTAAGTTTATCTAAGTTGCCACATCTGGCAAATTGTATCAAAAATTAATAATCAAAAATAAATAAAAAATAAAAAATTTCATAAAAAATAATAAAAATTATATATAACAATAAATATCATATCCATTAATATTAAAAAAAAAATAAATAAATAAATATCATATCAGATATCCTAAAATGCCCATTGTTTATGAGTTTTAAAAGGCAATTAAGATCTGCTTTCGTACTATTCCATTTAGAGAATTTGATGAATGCCTTGCTCTTTTCTTTAATAAGAATAGCCCATTACTGGATTTTTTTCTTTCTAAAAAAAAAATCAAATCAATTAGCATATCATATAAACGCATTTAGATCATGTGCTATGGCTAAGTAATCATTACTTGTTTCAAATTCTATATTACTCTCTTTAAATCGATGATTTTGACACATTTCCATCCAGATATTTTGCGTACCATTCTGTTTATAGAATATAAATTTTGATCGGCCACGACTATCAGATTACGTACATACGTATCAATGACGTTTTCTAAAAAGTAAATAAAATATGTAATAGATATTCCACGAATATCATGGATTAGCACGGCGTAATCCATGACGTCACGACACACCGTTGAATATCTGATATATTTCACGGTTCCTATGCCCGTAACATTTCTGATTGAAATTTTTAATGATGATGTAATGCCCGTGGAATATTTTCACGACATAAAAATATCATCAAAAATGTTCATGGGCAAACATTAGAAGCCGTGGAATATAATAAAATATTATATCTGTTGAGTACCCTTATGTCAAAAATTCTCTGTATATCTAACATTAAAAATTGTGTTATATGAGTAAAATTTCATTCTGAAACTTTTACTTAGAGGTCGGAAATTAGTTGTCATAGTAAATTTTTGTGTTATTTACAAATATTTATTCTTTTCACGTTCGTTTTGTTACACAATATCCTGTAATTTTATTGGATCCGGTTAGGGTCGGAAGTGATCTTCAGCCCGTGATTTTCTTATTGACCTGTTATCATTCTATTTATAGAATGATATTCTTTCAGTCGATTCACAATTCTAAAAATAAATTTAGCATTATTTGACCTCTTTATAATTATAAATATAACGATAAATAATAAAATAAATTATTAATAAAGAATTATTTGTATTTGTATCATATAAACATCTGAAACTTGAAAGTCCGGAGTCTGTACTGCATCAACAGAACAACCCATATGGCTAATTTACGGAATTGTTATTCCGACTGTTTTCAAAAAGGTGTGAACAACGATTTCCATATACCTATGTGAGAAATCGAAGAATCGAGGATTTCTGATTAGTCAAAATTGAAGGTCCGATTATAGTAGTTTGCAAAAAGATGTGACCCCACGATTTTCATGATAACGATAGTGGAGAATTTCGAAGATTCTAGATTTTCTATCAATCATATATTCGATCAGTGATATATATGTTGTAGGTGGATTCGGAATCCACTTAAGTGGATTTTGAATCAACTTAAGTAGATTCCGAATCTGGAAACGACTTAAGTGGAAATAGAATTTTAAAAATTTTAAACAATATAAATTCCGATAATAAAAAAAACTATAATTTATAAAAGCAGCGCATAATTATCATATTATTTATTTTCTACAATATTAATAAAGAACATGTTCTCTATTTTTGCATTTATTACTATGTGGATGACACCCGTTTCCACACACCAAATTAGAACGTCTACAACTACAAGAATTAATTTTGCATTCACCCTTGCAATTACACTTCGTGCCAGTTACAGTAGAAACAGACTGCATTCTTGCAGCTTCTTGTACACTAATAATTTTGTCTTGACAAACTTCAAGTTCTTCATATTCTAATGGCCCAAGTGGTATAATTTCATTTGCATTGTAGATAGTTTCAAGTATCCCACTTTTACATTGTAAGCGATATGTTTCTTTTGGCAATTCCTCAATTACTTTGCAAGGCAGAGTAGGCTGATCAATGGCATTACAATCTATTCTTGAAACTGCAATACATATGTAATCATTAATCGAATATTTAAGAGGATGCTTATTATTTTTCCTTAACATTTAATCTTTTATTTGGTTTTGATATTCAATAAGTAATTTATTTGTATATTCACAGGATAGTTGATGTGATTGAATATTTTGAATTTCTTACAAATTCTGTTGATTTACAATTAATAATTTATGTTGATTTAATGTTAATGATTTAGGTTGGTATAATGTTTCAGATTGATGTAACAATTCAGATTGGAATAATGTTAATGAATTTTGTTTTTGATTTAAAGAAAATTCCTAATTTGGTATTAAAGATCTGGATTAATTTAAAATTAAAGATTCTGAAAATTCTTGATTTAAAATTAATGATTCAGATTGATTAGATGAAAAATCAGACTGGTTTAATAAATATTCATTATTATCTGATTTTTTAAAGAAATTATTAGACAATTCCTTCTCATCTATAACATTTTGTTGATGCAAATCTTCAAGTATAGAAAAATTCTTAACAGGATCCTGTTCAAATACAAGCATATATGGTGATTTTCTAGTTGCACAACATATTTGTATATTTATTGCATCTAAATATAGAATAATAACATTATAGTTATAAATTATTTATATTATTAATATTTATAATAAAATTAAATATTATATGTATATATATATGTACATAATATATATATGTATTATTAATTATAATCCTTTTGTCTAATTATCAGTTTTATTATCTTCCATCTATTTTCTAAGCTTGGTTTGCAAAATCTCATTATCTTGTTCAATTAAGTCTTAAGACTGTGGGTGTCTTGGATGCCTATTGATAATATGTACACTAGGCCAAAGTGTTAACAATTCTTTAATTAGATCAGCAATAAACTCTTTATCATTATCTGATTACAGAATTGTTGGTGCTTCAAATACTACAAAAACATTATAAAGAAATATAGTTACTCAGAAGCAGATTTGCTTATAAGATATCGAGCCTAAGAAAATCTGGTAAAGTAATCACGTAGATGACAAATATATTTATATGCTCCTACAGATTAAAATATTAATCCAATTAAATTTACTTGTATACAAGAGAGGAAACCTGATGTTACAATTGGCTTTGCAGAAAGAAAATTAGGAAATAATCGATATGTAGCACATGTCTTGCAAGCATCACAAAACTTCTTTATAAATGATTGAGGAATATAATTATATTGTTTTTCAACCTAATAAATATAATTGTTATTATTTGTTATTATAATTTTATAAATACATAGAAGAATTATGGATTTACTTACAACATTTCACATTTTAGATGATTCAACATGTTTTAAAATACTCATATGAATCTTACATAATATATCATAAATATGATTAAAAGGATATATAGTACATATTAATTCTAATCTATTTTCATTTCTGACAACAGTAATAATTTGAGTATTTGAATTCATTTCAGTTTCCAACTCTCATAACTAAAAAGAATTTTTAATCCAATATTGATCTTTTGGAGTTCCCAAATTTATATTAGTAAGATCATATAGTATTGCAATAATAAGATTATAATCAGATTGTGTAATAAAGGTTTTGCAACATCTAGCAAGTGATTTTTTGTCAAGAAACTTATTAACTAATTCATTAAAAACTTGTCTTGACATAAAGGAATATTCTTGAGTTAACATTTTAATAATAAACTTTTACGAAATACAGTACAATTATTTTAAATATGTTTATTTATAGTTACTAATATTCGATTATATAAATGATATTTATTATGATAAAAACTCTTTCTGTAAATCCTTTTTACACAAAAATAACTAAAAATCCGTCAGTACTAAAATCGTCAATACCTGATTATTTTATTAAGATAACCAACTTTGGTGTCTTAAGTAAACTTGCTCAGCTCCTAATTTTACATATACCCTGAAAGTTTCAAGTTTATAACTTTCGAACTCGCAGTTTAATATTGCCAAAACGGCCTTTGGCCTTCACTACTAAACTTTTAATTATTTCGCATAAAGCATTCTATTAACCTATTCTACAGTCATAAGAA
>CAJVQA010005351.1:0-16251 GCA_910591915.1 Cetraspora pellucida | reverse complement strand
AATGCAACCATTAGCCAAATATACTATCAATAAAATCCTGGGTCGCAAGTACTTACCTTAATATTTAAAAAAAAAAAAATCATATATAATGATTATAATCAATATATGCAATATATGCATTATAATCATTATCGTTATATGCATAGTTATCTCAAATATAGCAGAAGATCTTCATATTCTGGGAAGGCGTGACTTGAGGTTGAACGGCGAAGTCCATGACAAAATTGCCACTCGTGGATCACGGGTTTCAGGTCTAACAATATATAAAAACCCTAATCTTAATATAAATAAACTTTAAAGAATTTTGAACTGCATCACAATGCTGGTAAACATCTAAAAATTGCTTATTTAAATGTTTGCATCTATTACATGAACATATAAACCATACACTTCCGTTATGCAAGCATGGTTACATTTTTGGTAGTTGTATTACAATAGGTTGTGACTAGAGTTGCTGGTGAAACTGGCGAAATTTGTTGCATTTTTCAAATTACTATGTGTAGCAAATTTCATGTATAACACTTATAGATGTAACCCAAACTATTTAGGACGTCTCAAATAGTTTGTTACTACACAAATCACACTAGGAATCAGAAACCTAAAATAAATGCAAATTTACGATTGGTTGGAAATAATTTTTAGCCAATCATGTATCTGCATTTATTTTAGATTCTGATTCCCAGTGCTACGTGGCAAATCATTTTTACCATTGTTAAAGGGAAATCCGGTTAAAGCCGTTGCATAACAATCATCGAAAACGTGACCGAAAACGTGACCGGAATCGAAATCTGGATCGGGACCCAAAACCGGTGATCGTGTAACCCGATTTCTCCCCATTGTATCAAGAGAAGCCCCAAGATTCGGAACAAGGCACCCACGAGT
The DNA here is from genome assembly GCA_910591915.1 of Cetraspora pellucida. Classification (NCBI taxonomy): domain Eukaryota; kingdom Fungi; phylum Glomeromycota; class Glomeromycetes; order Diversisporales; family Gigasporaceae; genus Cetraspora; species Cetraspora pellucida. The sequence goes on along the minus strand of CAJVQA010005351.1, from coordinate 15,369 downwards.
TTAAGACTGGGCCCCACATGCGACAATTATCGCTAACCTAAAAAGAAAGAAAGACTTAGTAGAATCACCAAGATGCGCAACAAGAAAAGGTGTGATACTCACTTTCACGGGCCTACAACAGAGCCTTAAACCCGCAAAGACTTTTTGGGAGATGCGGCTGTAGCTTTATTAGCGAGACCTACGAAATAGAGAAGGTAATTAAAAGACGGAATCATGAGTCAAAAGGTGGGATTGTACTATTAACAGAAAAGAGAACATTAAAATAGAAAAAAGGAAGAACGCTCCCAAGATACTTCCTTGATAATTCATTATAAATAGCCCTCCATTTCGACATTAAGTGGGATATGACCCCTCTGGCCCCCTATATTCCTGTAACTTAAAGGAAATTAAAATAAATTAATAATAAATATAAACTTTTATAAAAATATAAAAAGTGTCAAGAGAGAAATAGACATAAACGTTCATTTGAAAAGTCCCTATACGTACCCAGTAATTTACTCGAGAGCCGCCTTAGCCATTGCCAAATCGAATCCGCCTTGTCTCACTTTCGAGTAACGTTATGCGATGTTGACGATTCTGGAGCGACAATTCGTCGCATTCGCTCCATCCTAGGATCCACTCTATTTACCCGCGACACCATCATTATTTATTTTCACCAGAAACTTTAATTGCGATAGTAATACTATACGTAGCCACCATAAAATGTATGTTCCGATGTTTAATGAAGTTAGGTTGATTACCAAGGAAATTACTCAAATTTATGAGGATGCAGAATGTAACAAAGAGATTTGTTTTCTTTTTCTAAACCGAGTTAAAGTGACAGAAGATGCGATAAACCAACTGAAGTTAAAGGAAAAGGATGCAAATTATTCTTACGGAACCTACATTGCTATAACAAGTTTTATAAATGTTTTACAAAATATGAAGAAGTTTACTCGAGATGTATCAAAATTGAAAGGCTTTAAAAGATTTATAAATGCAGGAGATATTAAGCAAAAATTTAATAAATTAACTAAAGAATATGACAAAAGCATGAGGGATTTACAGTTTGGCCTGACCATGACTAGCAAAAATGAAAAAGATGAATCTCTAAAATATATCGAGGATGTAAAAAAATCATTTTCTGTTTTAAAATATCATTAAAAACCAATTTAAAATGTTTATCTTTTAAAAACTTAAATTTAAAATTAATGACATTAACGATAAAGTTGATCAAGTTGGTGATAAAAATGATTTAATAGCTCAAGAATTTGTCAATAATAATGATAAAATAAATACAATTAATCTTAAATTGGAAGTTATGTTTCAAGAAATACGTGACTTAAAATCTGAAGTAGCCAAACTTTCTAAAAAATCGAGCATTATCCATGTAAATTCCTCAGAAAGCTGGCTTGAAAATGCTCTCTATGAGGGGCATATTAATTATATTAAATACAGTCAGTTCATTTTTTGTACAGAAATTGGTGATGGAGGTTTTGGATCAGTTTCTATATATTTGTGGAATAACAATGATATGAGGTAAAATTTATACTAATAAACTTAAATTTAATAATTTAACATTCATTTGTCAAATTCTATCTTAATTTTATATATGAAGCTTAAACTACTACGAAAAGTCAGTGGCCATCCAAATATTATTGCGTTCCATAGTGTTACGAAAGGTATGCGTTTGTTTCTTATTTAGCCATAATATTAATTCAAATAATAATTACACTTAAAAAAAAAAAGATGATAATGGACGTTATAATATGGTTTTGGAGTTTGCCAAAGATGGAAATTTACAAGAAATATTTAGGAAAAAATTTTAACGAACTTCAATGGAGAAACAAATTACGTATTGCTAAAGAAATAGTGCATGGACTCATTTTTTTACATAATCATCATATTGTTCATCGTGATCTTGTAAGTATATCATTTATGGAATTTCCAAGCAGCACATAATCAGAATTTTAAATATAATTTTAATTGAAATTATGTGTTTTGTAGCATTCAAAGAATATTTTAATTAATCAAGAACAAGTGAAAATTTCAGATTTTGGATTGTCAAAACAGATCGATAAAATACAAATGACTTCTAATTCTGTTGTTCACGGAATGACAGCCTATGTAGATCCTCAATGCTTCAAAAATCCTGGATATAAGCGTAATAAGGAATCCGATATCTATAGTCTTGGAGTACTTCTTTGGGAAATTTCAAGTGGACAAAAACCATTCAAATCTTCAAATTCAATGACTGAAGTTGCTTTCCAGATATATATGGGAATCAGAGAAAATCCGATAAATGGCACACCAGATCCTTATGTTTAACTTTATCAAAAATGTTGGGATGAAAATCCTATTATTCGCCCGGAAACGGGAATAATTCTTAAAACTTTAATTCAGCTGATTTCTGCTGTGACGCTAGATCAAAATAATAATTTAGATGAAAATACAGTTACCAACAACGATATTTTATCCTTAAATGAAGAAAATTCTTGTGGATTATCTAATTTGCAGTTACTTCATGGCAGTCGAGAAGTCACAGAAATTCAGAACTTGTTAGAACATGGTTAATCAAATTTAATAACAAAAGTTTCAGTATTTATCAAAAACTTGATATTGAATTTTAATCAGGCCAAATCTTAATCCTTCAACATTTTCCAGTATATTTTATTCAAATTTAGCAGATCTTAATTACTCAAATAGTTCATATTACATTAAGAGTAGTATTATAAATAATTTAGGACAAACATTTATCAAATCTTGCAGTTGTTCATATGTCGCATAGGGATTGAAACCACTTAAAATTTTCTTAATATGTAACATCGATAAATATTGATTTCGGCCTATATCATCAACTTACAGATCCTAACTCTGTAACTTATCGATTCGACCGTTTGAAAAATTTTCCAGTTGTCTCAGAATTTACGAAAATAGGTGTAAGACAATTCTTATCATAAACCATAATTCTGCTGGAACTACGAACAAATTTTAATCCTTATTTATAATTATTACTAGTTTAGGTTATTATAACAGACAATAAAATGTCAGTTTTATATAAATCAATGTACTAGATGTCAAGATGCTTGAAATATCACTTCTATGCTTTAATTAAATCAATGTAAGATGAATTAAATATTTTTGCGTTAAATCACAAACTAGTTGTAAATTCACTGAAATTGCAAGCTCATCTATTGATGAAGATTTGAAACTACCTAAAGTTGAACTTATAAATATTTACTTTTAAAAAATCGCAATATCAATATTACTCCATTATTGAAATTACTAATCGGTTTACTGTTGAAATTATAAATCTATTCAACGCTGAGGTCACATACCTACCTATTATTGAAATTACAAACAATCCTATCATTAAAATCAGAAACCCGCTCGTTATTAAAATTATAACCATCATTATTAAAATTACAACCATCACTGCTAAAATCATTAGCCCGCTGCTGAAACTCATCAATGTTAAGATTACTATCCCCTTATTATGAATCCACCTGCCTACTAAATCATGAACTCACCCACTATTAGAATCAAGAACCCACCAACTATCGAAATCGTAGATACATGCACAGTTAAAGTTCAAATTCACCCGCTGCTAAATCACCAACTCCCCACGGTTGAGATCACCAAAACCATTGACCCAAACACCGTTGAAATAACAAACAAACCACAATTGAAATTATAGATTTCCTTATTAAAAACAACCTCTCACCTACTATTAAAATCACCAGCTCACCCATTACCTGAATCATGAATCTATTTCATTAACCAATCCATTATTGAAACTATTAACCAGTCCACCATTAAAATCGCCAATCTACCCGCTACTATAAATCTTTATTAAACACTGCTTCATATACATAGTCCATACTTTGTGTGTCAATCATTGGTGGTACCACTTGTTTGAAAGTTAACCATTCATCTACGTAAGTGCGCACGTATCTGTCACGTTCAGAGTTTCTACTTTAGACACAATACCTAATTTTAGCGGATAAAATTTTGTCAAGTGTGACTAAAATAGTGGCACAATATACTCCCCACAAGTATTGATGCACAAAGAATTGATATATACGTACGAATGTATTACCTGAAAAAGTATTCAATAAAGAATTTGAACAAATTATTGTTAAAAGTGTTACATTTTGACGAAATTATTTCTTATATAATATATAGCTTTTATACCTAACTGCCAAAAGAAAAGTTAATAACTATTATTCAAGCGCCTCGCTGATGCTTTTAATCAATTGAATTTTATTGACATGAATGATCCGGATGAAATATTCTGACTTTGCTATTGTTACGAACATAGAATTTCAGTGGAAAAGAATAAAAATAAATTATTCATTATCAAACATTAACAGAAATGAATAACCGTATCGGCATATATCAAGTTATATATTGTTATTATTTAGGAATTGGGGTTGAAATCGATAAGCATTTGAGCTTTATTTAAAGTCAAATAAGGGAGGCAATTCTATGGGAATTTTTAAAACTGCCATTTGTTACAAATACGGAATTGGTGTAAAACAAATAATGACAAATACAGAGAGTGGATTAACAAGTATGTTATTTGCTTATATCGTTAATATATTTGAATTTTACTTTATGAATTGGACCTTTTTAACGTAATTTTTTTAGAGAGAAAGTATAATATTAATTGTATTAAATATCAAAATCAATGATTATGATTATTTATTTTTACATAATATGACACAAAATCATTTTATTCGCCTTGATCTAGTCTGTAAATACTGTAGTATAAAAAAAAAACATTTCTTAAATATTTGAAGATAGGCTAGTCAAGCTCATGAATATTTACTATTTAATTTCATTTAACATATTGTAGTGTGTGATTATAATCAAAGTGTTTAAAACAATCTATTTATGTTTATGAATATTTAACATCTAATAGTTACTATTTAATTTTTATTTAACATCTACAGTATGCGAGTATAAAATATTTAATCGAAGAATTTAAAATAAGCTGTTAAAGTTCATGAATTATTACCATTAGTTTATTATATTTATGTTAATTTAGTGGGCGACCATAAAGATTTATTATTCAAATATTTAAAATTTTCAAGCTCACTAACATTTATTACTATATTTCAATTTAGTCCGTGAGTATGAATAGCACTTATTAATCTAAGCATTAAATTAATTATTCAAGTCTATGAATAAATACTATTTAATATGCTACAGTTAGTGAGTATAAAGAATATATATTAGTGAATTTATGAAATACCCCGAAAATTTGACTGCAAATAAAATAGTACTAATTTGAATGAAACCCAGGTTACACTGCGTTATAATAATAAATTTCTGTCTAATAAAGTGGGGAAGGAGGGTAAGCCTATGGTTAAACGCGTTATCAAACAAGATAAAAATTAAAATAATATTTTGGGGTTAAGTATTTATTTATTATATATAATTTGGCAACTAAATTTTAAATCGGGAACAGTGCTTGCATAGTGCATGTAAATTTCTACATTGTTACATGAAATTTTCAATTTGCGAACCCAATTTTTTTGAATTTTAAACACCAATTTGAAACCAAATAACTTAAATATCATAAATTAGTCGTGATGTTAAGTATTAAATAAGCTATTCAAGTTCATGAATATTTACTATTTGATTTTGTTAATATGCTGCAGTTCGTGAGTGTAAAGAATTTCATTAATCTAAACGTTGAAACAAGCTATTAATTTCATAAATATTTACTATTTAATTTTTACTTATTAGATTGTAGTTTGTGAGTATTTAAGATGTTTAAATAGGCTATATATTTAACTATATAATATTTACTACGTATAAATTTTTTATCTCAGCTGGTAAGTATAAAAAATATTTATAAATATAAGTATTAGCAATAAACTATTTAAGCTCATGCATACGCATTTTACTATAGTGAGTAAGTATAAAGAACATTTAATAAGTTAAGTATTTAAAATAAGCTATTAAATTTTATAAATATTTACTATTTATTTAACATATTGCAATAAGTGTGTATAAAACATATTTATTGGTTTAATTAAGTATTTAAAATAGGTCATGCAAATTTATAATTATTTACTATTTAATTGATTTCAGTCCATGAGTATAAATAATATTTATTAAACAAAGTATTTCTAAAATAAGCTATTCAAGCTCTTGAATTTTTACTATCTAATTTTATTACATACTGCAGTTTGTAAGCATAAAAAATATTTATTAATCTAAGTATTTAAATTAAACTATTGATGTATAAATATTTATTATTTAACCTCGTCTTATTTACATTAATTTAGCGTGCGAATATAAAGAAGTTTTATTAATCTAAGTATTTAAAATAAGTTGTTCAAGTTAATTAATGTTTACTATCTAATTATATTTTAATATACTGTAGTATGTAAGCATAAAGAACAATTATTAAACCAAGTATTTTTTAAATTAACTATTCAAATTCTTGAATATTTACTGCTTACTTTTATTTAATATATAAAGTAAGTGGGTATAAATAACATTTATTAATTTAAACATTAAAATAAGTCATTTAAATTATTGGTCATTTACTATTTAACTTTATTTAACATATTGCAGTGAGTGAGTATAAAGAACATTAGTATTAAAATAAGCTATGCAAGTTATTGAATGTTTACTGTTTAATTAACATGCTACAGTTAGTAATATAAAGAACATTATCTTTCTAAGTATTTAAAAACGCTATCCAAATTCATAAATATTTATTATTTAACTTCATTTCATTTACATTAATTTAGCGCGTGGGTATAAATAAGATTTATTAATCTAAGTATTTTAATTATGCTATTTAAGTTCATGAATATTTACTATTTAATTGTATTTAGCATACTATAGTAAGTGAGTATAAGAAATATTAATAGTTAAATGATTAACTATTCAAGTTCTTGAATATCTACTATTTAATGTTATTTTGCTTGCTTTAATTAGTCAGTGAGTATAAAATTATATGTATTTAGATTTAAGGATAACTAATATAATGTAATTAATAACAGAAATTCAGATTATGAGAAATGTACACATTGTAATAAATATAACATTCGTAAAGCGTAGTGATCCAGACATAACAATTTAAGGATGGACGAGTGGAAATTAGGATATTGATATTTACTTAAAAAAGGTTCAACTCAGAGCTTATAATCATGAACGTATGGTGGAGTGGTTTTCATTTAATAGAATAATTATTACTGAACAAATAGGTATAGGTGGATTTGGCACTGTATTTATTGCAATCTGGCTGGATAGTATACGAAAAGTCGATGGAGATTGGGTTAATTATGTAAGATCCTGTGAACCACCTAGCACAGTTGCATTTAAGACCTTATCTGGTTCTAGAATTAATCTTCGTAATTTTTTAAAAGTTAATGATTTTTATTGTACAGTTTATTGAACTGATTACATACATTGATGCAGTTTGACAATCATATGAAATGTACATTTGTGGGTAAAAAATTTGAAATATATGGATTGAGTAAGAATACAGAAACAAGTGGATACTTGATGGTGTTTCAATACGCTGATAATGGAGGTCTTCATAGGTTTTTAAGAAAAAATTTTCTTGGCAAAACCAAGTTAAAACTACTCTATGATATTTCTGATAATTTAGAAGACATTCATAATACAGGATATGTTCATGCAGACCTTCATAATGGCATATTTTAAACATAAGGCATTGGTAAACTTGTGCAATCCTACGTCTCGGATCTTGGATTGTCTAAAAAGTCTAATGAAAACGATTCAGAAGGTGGTGTCTAGTGTTACGGCTTAAACCCTTTACCGAAGTCAGAAACGTTTCGGATTTTGAGTTTCGGTTTCGCCCAAAATCCGAAACTGGGCGAAACGTCTGAAACTAGGCGGAACGTCCGAAACTGGGGAAATGTCCGAAACTGGGAGAACCTCTGAAACTGGGCTAAACATCCGAAACTAGGCGAAATGTCTGAAACTTGGCGAACTGTCTGAAACTGGGCGAAGTGTCCAAGAGAAATGGTGATGGTGTAAAAATTTGGCGTTCTTGTGACTAAGGATGACTATGAAAGTAGGTACTTTCGATACCTACCGAAACTGAAAGTATATCGAAAGTACTTTCGGACAGGAAAGTCAAAGTCCTACCGAAAGTCTTGATTTTCATCTTCCCCAGTATCGCCACCAAAAAACACAGCCACGTGACTGATAAAATTTCCTAATTCGTAAAAATTAGGGTTAGCATAGCATTATATTATAATCAGATAATAGTTGAGTATATTAGCAAAATCGCTTAGGGGAAATTTTTAATGATGTATTAAAGTGGTTTCCAATATAAATTTTCAAGTTTTGGCTAAGTTTTAACAAAACAAATGTTTGTTTTGCTTGTAATCTCATTGGTTTGCACCAAACAACCTCAGTATTGTCTGAAAAAGTTGCAGTCACATGAAATTTTTGTGATGTAAATAAATTAGATTTCAAGATCAGTGGAATATTACATAATTAGAAAAATTCAAAATAAACATTCATTTTGACAAAAATCATTTATTTCTCAAAACATAGCATAAGAAATCACCTATATTGTTCTAACAAAAAATTTTCTTGGACTAATTTTACTATTAAATCTTTTCTAATCTTAACATTAGCATAGACCTTAACCTTAATATGAATAAACTTTAAAGAAATTTGACTCTTATATAATTACAACATTTTAGCAAAAAGATTTCAGAAATACTAACACAGCAATACATAATTTATCTTTTTATTTACTTAGTACTTTATATTTTATTTTATTTTATTTTGGTATTAAGGTGATTCTTTGGTCTTTTGACTTTTATTAACAACTTTTTTGGTAATGTGATTCTATAAACTACTACAAAAAGAGTTTACAATTAGTTACATGTATAACTTTTCTATATTACCTATTTAATAAGTCCATTTGAAAGTTTTTTACCAATTGTTGTACCTAACACTCTTGCTTAAGTGTTTTATTTTAAACTTTTTGAATTTATATCTGTATAAACATCACTGGATCAAGTTCAAATCATTATCACAAGCTTAGGATTATTTTATCTTTAAATCTATGATTTATTTTTCTTATTAATATAACAATAATTAATATAAATACTCTAAATTTTGTCTAATAAAATTTTAGAAAATATTTACTAAATATATTATTATATTATCTAATATTAAAATATAAAATAAATTTTTAAGATTTTATTTCTAACAAGATCTAATTTTATTAATATATATAATGAGCAAAATTTTTATAAACAAAAATAATCAGTTTTGTAGTTCAAAATAGCTGTAATTTGAAGAATTAAAAATTAAATTTGTGAATAATAAAACTAAATCTAATAGTAAAAATAAGAATAAGTTTACTAATAAAAGTAATATTAAATTTAATAGTAAAAATAAAAGTAATACTGAATTTAATATGAAAATAAAAATGTCAGTTCTGAGTTGCAGTTAGTAGAAGATGAAGAAGAAGATGTTAGAAAGATAAATACTGGGGTTTGGGTAAACTTTATAAGAGTAAAATAGTATAATATAACAGTTTAAGGTTAACTCTGATTGCAAGTATTAGATAAATATAGCATGTTATATAAAACTAGGTTAGCTATATATAAGATATAGAATGCTCTAATAATGATGTTTTTGAAAATACACTATATAAAATAAGGTATAAGTTTTAAGGGTGCAGATAAGCATCTAGACCTTCTTGACAAACATATATATTAGAAATAATCTAGTAACACAGTAAAAATTGCAGTACATAAGGTTTAAATAGGCAATGCCTTTAGTTAAATTGCAAGTATAGTGGCTAGTATAAAATCATTAGTAGATTACTTAAATTAAACATCAAAAGTGTATATATATTTAGTTGTACTTTCTAATGTAAAAAGTAGCTCTTTTGAGGTCTTAGCTATAAGTTCTTATATTCTAATTACTAAATAAAAAGCTTTAGCTCTAAAAGAGACTAGTTTAATATATAGGTCTTTGACTTAAAAATGACCTTATAGAATATAGTAAATTATATGATCCAAACTTGATTTTTAAGACAAAGACCTTATATATAGAAAAAAATAATATTTAACAAACTAATTTTTAGTAATCTAATATACAAGATACAAAGATATTAAAATCTATTTAATTAAATAGTATTGAGTTTTAAACAAGTCTTTAAGCCAAAACTATAGCTTATTTTTATTTTTATCTTGTTTAATTTGTATATCTATTATCTATTTTTATCTTATTTCATATATATGAAACTTATAAAATAAGTAATGTGGCTTATTATTCAATTAGAAATTACTAAACATATTAAAGCATATATACTGCATGCTATGTAATAATTGGCTAAATGTATATGTTATAACATATAGTACATATATATTTTAGATAATAAAACATATATATGATGATAATAAAGAATAAAAATTGTAGTATCTTGGAAATAAAGAATAATAAAATTATTTTATATAGAAATTAAAATGTATAAATATAGGTTCTTTTAGTCTTTCTAAATAAGAGTTTTTAATTAGTTAAGAATTAGAATCTCTACTTCTCTTGAATTATATCTTGTATATTTTAATAAAATTAATAAAGAATTTTTTTTACTTATTATTAATCAATTTCTTATGATATTTATTAAAGTATTATATAAAAAATATATTATATATTTTAATACTATAAAGAAAGTAAGCATTAAGGCTAAAAAAACTTTTTTCTAAGCAATTAAGATCTGTATTCTTGTTAAATTATTCTTGTTTGATTAAAATAAATATAAGTAATTATATATAATAAGTATTTGTTAAACTATTAAAAAATATTAATAATTAGTATTGATAAACTATATTTTAAAGTAATTATAAAATAAGTTATAATATTAATTTATTAACAAATTGTATTATATTAATTCTTGTTTCAATTATAATTATCTCTTTAATTAATTATATTAATCATCCTGACTTACTTCTGATATCATTTCTTAATTAACCATTTTTTTAGTTAATTATTTTTACTTTTTATTCTTATATACACTATTTTTGCTATAAATTAGAGTAACTATTTAACATTCTAATACCATTCTTTTAATTTTTTTTATAGTTTAGTAATTTATATTAATTACTTTGTTAACTATTAAAACTAAATTCTACATTACATTTGCTCTTCTAATTTATAATAATAATAATAAAAATAAAAGTTCTTTAATAAGTAAAATTTAAGTTTTTTATTTTTTAGTACATTTTAATTATTTTTTTGATATTTAGTATTAATATATAAATTTTATAATAATTAATAATAAAATATTATCTTCTAAATAGAATCTTTCAAGTTACTAATTATTTCTAATTATTATTAAATAATAAATAATAACTTTTTTCTGCTTACTAAATTGTTTTAACCTATAAGGCAAAAGTATACTTCATTGCTAATTTCTAGATTATCTAATTTTTTCTTAAATTATATTATAGAATGTAAAATTTAATCTTAAAATTTATATATTATATTCTTTAAAAATTTAGTTTATAAAAATAATTTGTTTAAAGCTAACTGTCATTGGCATTATAAATTTAAAAAATATTATTGATGCAAATACATATTATATATAAATAATATATATACAAAATTAAAATTTAGTTTAAAAATATATGCATAAAAGTTATATATATATAAAGTAAAATTATAATATATAAAAAATATCAATTATTTTTAACAAAATATATATAAATTTAAGTTTATATATGTTGTATTTAGTGTGCATACCTATTTTATATTACTAGTTGTTATATGCAGTTTATATATAACTATATATTTAATAATTAACTAATTAAAGTTAATGTACACTATGTTAGAATTGGCTAATAATAGTGTTTGTTTATATGAACTTAGATGAATATGCCTTAACCTAATAGCATTCTTATATGGTTATGCCTAATTATTTATTTGTGTTTTAAACCCTAATTTTATATATTAAAAGTCATACCAAAAATCAAAAATTTTATTAAAAGTCAAAAGTTTTATTAAAAGTCAAAAAGTCTTACCAAAAGTTAAAAGTTTTACTAAAAGTCAAAAGTTTTATTAAAAATTAAAAGTCTTACTAAAAGTTAAAAATCTTATTGAAAGTTAAAACTCTTATCAAAAGTTGAAAGTTTTACTAAAAGTTAAAAATTTTACTAAAAGTTCAAACTCTTACTAAAAATCTTACTAAAATTTAAAAGTTTTACTAAAAATTGAAAGTCTACCAAAAGTCAAAAGTCTTATTGAAAGTTAAGACTAATTATATCTTGATACAGATACTTTTTTAGTTTTAAAAAAATTACATACTACTATATTTAAAATTGACCAATAAGATTTTTAAGAATTTTATTAGTTGATTTTAAGTATAACAGTCATATAATTTTTTTAAAATCAAAAAAATATTTATGTCAAGATATAACTGGCCTTGATTTTTAGTAAGACTTTTAACTTTTAGTAAAGGTTTTAATTTTTGGTAATACTTTCAGTAAGGGTTTTAACTTTCAATAAGACTTTTGATTTTCAGTAAAACTTTCAACTTTAGGTAGGGCTTTTAACTTTCAGTAAGACTTTTGACTTTTAGTAAAACTTTTAACTTTTGGTAGAACAAATCCTGTTTAAAAATACCTTCAGTAGACTTTAATTTTAGTAGATACCAAAAGTATCTACTTTCAAAACCATCTTTAGTTATAGTATATACTGAATTTGTAACATAATTTTTACTTATCACAATAATAATTTATTAGCAAGTAAGAAATTTATGTCAGGTTTTGTTAATCATAATTGATAAAATTAACTTTCTATTTTAAAATGTCTTCTATAAAACAACTTTTCATGTTTTATTAAGAAAATTCCTCTTATAATTTTGATACTTAATTATAATTCTAATTTCTTTTTTAATTTAATCTAATCCTAATTTAATATTAACTTTAAAATTAATTTAATACAAACTGATTTTGATCAATCTAGTCAAATGATCAACAAAATTTTATACAGATTGGTTTGTGATTTGTCACATTATACCAAATGAAGAAACTCCTTTTTCGATATTTACAGTTAGGACAAGTGTAAGTATTATTCCTTTTTTATATACAGTTATAGAAAATTAGTTTTGTTTTGAAAGAATTTTTTCTTTTAAAAACTATACATACTATCTTGATTTCTATATAACTGTCCTAATTTTTGTTTTTGTACAGTACCAATTTAGTATATACCAATAATAATTATCTGTCATTTTATCATATTTGAGATACTAAACTAACTAAGCTAAATATAAATAATTAGATAAAAATATAAAGATATAATATGAAAAAGATAATAATAAAAAATAAAAAAAATTGCATAATTATATAACAAGTTAGGCAAGATCAATTTAATTTATTGGTTTACATTCCTTTCTTAAAAGAAAGAAAATGATTGCTTATATGAGAAATTTTATCAAATTTTTTTCAACCAAAAAAGATCCACCTAACTTTGCTCATCTTACATGTTTATTCAATTTTTTTAGAATTTTTCAGAAAGTCATATATTCTAAATTTTTTTTTGCTAGAGAAATGACAAAACAAAGTAATTTAAATCACTAAATCAAATTGGTTTGACCTTACCCAATAATATTGAAATTTTAAATTTAACAAAGTGGTTTCTTTATTTGACAAATATTAATAAATAAACTGTGAATTACAATATAACCTTCCGTTCCTGGTTTTGCGTGACAGCATCGCGAGCTACCTTATTTAAAAATGACGTAAGTTAATTCCAAATTGACCTATATTGTGAAACGACGAGAACATAAATACTAAAAACTAAATTTAATTTCATTCAACAAAATTAAAAGATTTATCTGATAAGGTTCTAAGGTTCTAATATTATTATAAAATAATTAATTTTGAATAATTAATATTTTAATAAATAATTAAAATTTTAAAATAAATACCTTTAATAGCATTTGATATTCTTAGTGCATTGATAATTTTGCTAGTATATATATGGTCGGGATGTTTTGGTAGAACAATTGGTAAATTTTTTGCTATTTGATCTGCTTTTAAAAATTGATTTTTAATTTCATCATCATCTGAACTTTCCATAATTTCTTTCCATTTGTTAAGTTTATTATATACATCGGTAGAGACGGGTCGTTTTTCTGGATCAGGATCCATGCATTGCTTAGAAAATTCAATATAGCAATCCGGAGTTCCAGGAGCAAATTCTGGTCGTAATCCTTTACAAATTTTTGTTGCAAGTGTTATATCGAAATCATGACCATCAAAAGGTCTTTGTCCAGTTGACATTTCTGACATGATAACTCCAAAACTATAGACATCGGCAGCTTTTGTAAACTTACCACCTAATAAAACTTCTGGTGCTACATAAGGCATAACTCCATAAATATCACCACTTGAATCGTTTTCATCAACTTTTTTAGACAATCCTAGATCTGAGACGTAAGATCGCAAAGATTCGCCAATGCCTTTAATTTGCAAAATATTGCCACTGTGAAAATCTTTATGAATATATCCAGCAATATGAATATCACTCAAATCATCAGCAATGTTGAAAAGTAATTCTAATTTAGTCTTCCAAGTAAGATTATTAAAATTTTTTATTAAAAACTTGTTAAGGCTTCCACTATCAGCGTATTGAAATACCTTTAGGTATTTATTTTCACTGTCTTGAGTTAATCCGTATATTTTAAGTTTACTACCATTCAAAAAACATATCATATGATTCTCAAACTTTGTGATTAATTAAATAAAATTAAAAGAATTAGTTAATTATATACGTGATAAAATAAATTTAACGATCATTATATATTAAATAAATAAAGCTAACGTACTTCTTTTAAAGCACCAGACAAAGTCTTGATAGCAACGGTGCTGGATGCATCACGTGATCTTTCATAATTCAACCAAATTGCTGAATATACAGAGCCGAATCCCCCTTTACCAATTTCTTTAATATCAGATAATCTGTCAAATGGAATCCATTCGATCGCAACTTCATTATTCCATGCTCTAAGTTGGAATTCTTTCATGCAATCATCAATATCCTTATTTCTACTTGTCCACCTTGTTGCTCTGTCAGGATCACATGATAGACACCATGCTGGTTGTGTGTTATATTCATTACAAGATTCACATTTTCCAAATTTAGAGTCGCTTTACAATGACAATATATAATAACAATAAACAATATAACATTTTATTTCATCTGCTATGCTATTATAACCTTTATATCGAATATGAATAATTTTTTATTCTTACCGACTAAATTAATGGAAATGAAATGA
Organism: Cetraspora pellucida; assembly: GCA_910591915.1. Lineage (NCBI taxonomy): Eukaryota > Fungi > Glomeromycota > Glomeromycetes > Diversisporales > Gigasporaceae > Cetraspora > Cetraspora pellucida. The sequence goes on along the minus strand of CAJVQA010005351.1, from coordinate 89 downwards.
TTTGAAGAGTATTAAATGTGTGTATTGATAAATAGTTTCAACGAGTTTTTTACTCATCAAAAATTTTTTAATTCTTTACATCTAAAATG
>CAJVQA010005350.1:0-16251 GCA_910591915.1 Cetraspora pellucida | reverse complement strand
CTTGAAACTACCTGGCATAAAATCCAAACTAGTATTATTAATGCTGCTACTAAATGCATTTCTAACAAAAAAACAACAATTCACAACTTTCAACATATATTTTTAGCTAAAGCTATTTTACTTCATCTAAATCTTAAAAAACTCAATAATATTATTAAACAAGTTAAAGCCTCTTTAACTAACTCATTATCTATATCTATACATCTCAATCCTACTACATACTATCTTAACTCAATATATTACCTTAATATATCTCTTATATCTAACTTTTATGAGCTTATATCAAGCTGGATTACTATCACTAATACTAAATGGCAAGCTCTTTATCATGCCTGAAATATAAAAAATATTAAACAAATCTAAGAACAAATAAATCAGCATATCAATCTTAGATGCTCCAAACTCCAAACTAATCTCAAACTTATGATCAACAGCATACTCAATCATTATAAAAATCCAGTAAAATTTAATAATATAAAAACATTAAATCATATTATTACAGAACCCAAACTAATTAAAGAACATATCTAACATTATTTTGACAACTAAACTGTTAACAGACCTATTAATGATCATGAATTCAATACCAACTGGTTAGTGGAATATGAACCAAAAGCTATCACTACATCAGACTATTATAATTCAGCCTTGGCTGAATTTTCACTTGATGAAATTACTAAAACTCTTAACCAACTTCCCAATAACAAAGTATATGAACCATCTGGAATTAGCTATAAAATGCTTAAATAGGCTGATTCTACTTTTCTTCAAGCAATAGTTTCTCTTTTTAATTGATGCATTTAAACTTCTCATATACCTAAGCAATAGAAAGAAGGCTGCATCTTTCCAATATCTAAAAAACCTATTTTCGATAGAAACCTCTCTAATACAAGACTCATCAGCATTCTTAAACATATAAAGAAACTATATATAAAACTTCTTACTAACTGTCTTAATCTAATATTTACACAACATTCTATTCTATCATCTTACAACTATATTGCTTTATCTGGCAACAGCACATCTATTCTTATACACATATTTAACAATATTATTGAAGATGCTAGTTGCAACAACAAACAATTACAGCTTCTGTCTCAGGACATAAGCAAAGCATATAATTCTGTCAATTTAGAACTTTTTACAAAGTCTTTTAAATAAATATCAATGCCTCAAACACTTATTAATATACTCACCAACCTTCTTACTGATCACCAAAACCAGGTTATATCTAATCTTGGTCTTACCAACTTTTATTCAGTTAAAAATGATATAGATCAAGAAGAAACTATAACTTCATTATTCTGAAAAATCTATTACAATACTCTAATTCATAAAATTGCCTTACAATTTTTAGACTACTCTTTATCTGCATCCTGAAAAACCAACTTATATTCATCTTAAACCCAAACTTTAAAACATCTGTATCAGTTTTAGATTATATGGATGACACTCTCTGGATTGCAAAGTTTAAAGTGAAGCTTAATCTAATAACTAAAACTGTTATATCCTTTTATCAAATGGCTAATATCCAAATTAATCTGACAAAATCTATTCTAGCCACAGACTTCTCTACTACTACTATGTAGTTTTCTGAATCTTTAATTTATTTTATTCCTAAAAACCAACCCTTTAAGTTTCTCAGATATTGGTTTATACTTAATAACAAACAATCTCAAGTTATCAAACTAATAAAAGAAAAGGCTTATAATCTTATTAATATTGCCAGCATAAAAAAAATTACTGACAAACAAATTGCTTATATTATTAATACAGTAATTATTTCAACTTTGGAATATCAACTACATAATACTATTCTTCCTTATACTATATATAAACAAATCTTATCTAAATACCTTACTGTAGCAAAACACAAGTCTCATCTTTTCAGATCTATACCAAATAGCACAATGCTTATTTTATATTTATATAATATTTATAATATATAGAACATTTAACTCTAGCATTACATTTCTAATTATCTTCAATGAATTAACAACTCTGATCTTCTTGGCATTACAACTTGAATTAGACTTCAACAACTACAAAATAACTCATAATCTTCTATTAATATTTTATATTACTCTAAACCAATTATTGATGGTCTTAACAAACACTTATTAAACTTTAAAATTATTTAACTTTTTATCTATCTTGGCTTAGTAATCTTAGCCAATTCTAATATTATATAGCTCTATACAATTAGTAATAAAGGCCAGTCACTAGAATCAATCTTATCTCAGTATTCTAAATATCTAATCTTTAAAAAACAACTTAGACAATCTAATATTATGTATCTTGAACAACTTTGCATAGCTGATAATAGTACCTTATTAGATTGAAAATATCTTTCATCTTGACTTTTATTTTTGTCTAAGGAAAGAAAACCTCTTTGGTTTTTCTACTTAGAAGACACAATTTTAGTACATTCTTATTACTAAAATATACTACCATACTACTAATTATTTGGTCATAACCCTTATACTTATTATACTATTAATATATCTAAAAAACTCACAAAATCTAAACTTTGGTTACTTTTATACTACAATAAAGAAATTATTATTAGAAAAATACAAAAATACTTCTTCTCATCTAACCATTACTTCATCACTTACTGGACTTCCAATATAGATTTAAATTATTCAAAATTCTATCTTTTACTCTTTGCTGAATACAAATGATGTACAGGATGTCACCTTAATTCTTATAGAATTAATCAAACTTATATTGTTGAAGTTTCTGCAGTTATTTCAATACAATTTCTTGGCAGAACTAATTCCAAACACCAACTCAATCTCAATGCAAATTACTTGGACCTTATCTGCTCCACAGCTGTCAAGCATTCAACCTATATTCATCTTCTACCTATAATTTCTATTTCTAATTCAATCACTTCTGAAATCTTTATTCTAAGTGAAACTACCAACAAACTTATATCTATCTCTTAACTTAATCACTCTTATCAACAACTATTTTTTTATATGATGGCTCAGTAATCGATATTGGTACTGATCAATGCATAATGGGTATTGGTTAGATCCAAGTTGATAATAATAATTAAACTATTAACTCTTTTTCTGCTAAAATACAATTTTGATTCTTATTATATAAAGCTAAGCTTTTCTCAATTATTACTACAATCTCAATAGCCTTATGCAATTCAGTAGTCAATATTTTTACTGATTCTTAATCAGTAATTTTCAAATTTAACAACCTTCAACTTTACTTAAATCATCTTAATAAGTTATTCAAATTCAACTCATGGCTTATTTGGTATACTTTTTCTAATATTATTAAATTATACAAATTACAAATTATCTTTCACAAAGTACAAGCTCATTTAGATAATAATCTTAATGAGCAAGCAGACTCTCTTGCCAAACAATATTTATTATCATCACTTCTTTCATTTAACTACACAAACCTTTATAATCCTTATCATATTCTTCAATAGAAGCAATATTATATAAAGCTTCTTACAAGATATTTTATTAAGCAAATATGTAAAGCTCACATATTAGCTATATAGGCATCTCAAAAATGTAATAGTGAGTGGTTATACTTCAATCAGAATATTGACTGGAGATTTACTTGGCTTTATTTTAATCATAATCAAAAACCCTTACATAATATTACTAATTTTAGACTCAATTAACTAAAATTCTTTAAAATCAAAATCCTTCTTAATGAGTTACCAACATACTAACTATTTCATACTATTTACCCAAACCAATATCCAGATACTAATTGTTTTCACTGTAACCTAGCTAACTCTTATTCTCACTGGCATACTTGTGTCAATATACTTTTGCTTAACCAAATTATTCAAACATCTACCAATCAAATTATCTTTAACAAATTACTTAATCTTGATATTTATCAAAAAAATAATCTAATTTATAAAATCCTTTATTACCCAGCTCTCAATTCTTTATACATTTTATCTAACACATACTATCCTAATCTTAGTCTCAAAGAACTTATTTCAAAGTTACTTATATCAACAGTTCAAAACTTTGACATATTATACAAAACTGCCTCCCAAGTTATTATTGATATTCTTTTCAATATTAATGAACAATCATATAAACAATTATAAAAAACATATTGCATTCATTTCTCTAACTAAAAAAAACAACAAAATAAATCTCAATTTTAACCAATTAACAAACCTTCAATATTATCTAACTCAGCAACTAGGCATACATGTTTTCATAAAAACTATACTTATTTATGTCTTTGTGGACTTTCAGATCAACTACTTACTCACTCTAACATATGTCCTTCTATTGGCCAAGCAATTCACAAAATTAATATTTGGTTTATTCTATAGATCAAATATAACATATCATTAAATTATATACTAAACATTCAAATCTAAGTAAGCTTTGACCACTCTAGTAAGTTTAGATTACAGATAAATTAGTCTAAGCTTTTATTCTTGCATGTAATTTTTAATTTATTTGTTTTGTACAAATAGCAGTAGCTGTATAGTTAGCAGTTTAATAGTTAGTTCTAACTGCAAGTATTAGTTTCAGTTATAATATATATACATGTAACTATTTTAAATTATTAATAAAGATATAAGTAAGGCCTCACCTTAATATCAAAAAAAAAACTCTTTTCTGTAAATCATTTTTATATAGAAAACAAATATCAAATTGCAATTAGACATACTTAAAATATTATAACTAAATAATTAAGAATAACTTGCAACAACAACAACAAACAAAGCCACTAAAGATTAAACAAAACAGAGAAACTGCCTTCAGTACTTCTGTTCTCTTTACAATCTTGTTGCTGACTATGTCAGCAACTAAAATAAACAACAATAGCAATAAAAAGAATAATAACAAAACACATGTGACTGAAACCCAAAGAAAAAAAACACAACCTGCTTACATATATACTGATAACAGTAACACAATATAAAGAAAAAAAGCAAAAAACTAATTACAATACTACTATTCTAGTTTAAATAAATACTAAAAAAAACACAATAAAAAAAAACTTCAAGAAAAATAGAAATTCTAGTTTAACTCTGAATTCTTAAGACATGACATTATCAGTAGAGATGGAAACAACAACAAATCCAATTCTGAACTTACATCAACCAATAGGAAAAATATTTCTACAAGTTTACAAAATAGCCAGAGCCTGATCCAAGTTCCTATCACAATTAACACAATTCTTCTCACACAATAACAAAATGTAAATATAAACAAACCAATTTAGTTAGAACTAGCTTCTAGATCTAGTGCATATGCAGATAATAATACAAACAAACAAATATCAGATATGGAAGTAGATCAAGACACAAAAACATAGATGATGAAAAAGAAGAAACATATTCAACAGACACAATTTTAGAAGAGCAAATACAAAAAAAGATATCATATAGCCAGGCAGTTACTAACAGTCTTCTAAAAAGAACCAAAAAAACTTCAAATAGCTTTAACAGTAACAAAGAAAAAGAATAGTGTAAGCATGCACAGTCAGCTCTAAAAGAAATTAGACAAGATAGACTAGAGCCTTTTGATATGATAACCTGAACTCAATCAAAAATTAAAGATGCACTAATCTCTTATAATAATATTAAAGAATTAAGTAGATACAAACTTGTTATGAAATCAACTACAAATTATATCTCTAAAGCAATTGCAGCAAAATTGTTCTATAGAGATATAGCATTTTTTAAAAGCTTTATACAAATTATTGCAATCAGACCATAGCATCAACAGAATTTAATAATTTGTATACAGAGGCTTTAGACATCTATAAAAAACAACATAATGTACTAGCAACAAACAAAAAAAACCAGAACCAAATCTTTGAACTACTACAAATTAAACTAGCAACAGATTATTTAACTAACCTAGACTTTAACTCAATGGATGCATAGAAGTAGAGTTTAAGGTACAGGGGCATAGGGCATGCCTCTAAGAGCATGCCTCAAGTCCAAAGGGCATGCCTTTGTCATGTGATGTTTAAAGTTATTTTAATTGGCTAATAGGTTCAGGTAAACTAGAACCATAGATACTAAATTAACATGTAAGATTTTCAAACTATATGTTAATCATATGATTTAAAAAGGGCATGCTCATAGGCATGAGGAGCATGCCTTAGCTCAAAAGCATGCCTATATAGGCATGCCTAATTTTTTTCCTATGCTCTGAATCCTATATAGGAGATTACAAAATATATCTTCTACTTAACAGAATTTGCAAAAATCTCACAACAACTAAATTTCAAAACAACTAGAAAAATGGTTTCAAGTTTTATTAATGAGACACTAATACTATTACTAGCAGAACCTACTTCAATTTCTAGTTATCTAATGAAAGCTATTCTCTTTAGCCTACCTATCTCAAACTGTCAAATCATTGCACCTGTAGCCAAGACCTTAAGTTTAATGTTTTTATTTGACAAAATACCTGAAACATATATTTCAGATAATCATAAACTACTACCAGACTCATACAAACTTCTAAATAATGAAGTACACAACATATTTCCTATTATAAGCAGAGCAGACTTGCAAAACTTGGCCTGATACAAAGAAACCTTGCAGAAATTTTATATTTTTTAACAAATTCTCTCTAGCTACTTTGAGCTACCAGTACCAAAAAGCCTACTATCTTCTACTCTACAAGATTTAACTTTTAGACTAAAAAAAAATTTTCTTTCTTACCTAAAGACCAAGAAGACTTTAAGGAACATGTTAGACTTTTATGATTAGTCTACTCATTTACAAGACTACCAAATAACTACATTATCTCACATTGATGACTGTTCCAAAATCCTGCAAACTTAAAAATATTAGACCTTACCTTTCCTTTACAAACTGCAGAAGAAGTTGACCTATTCATTAAAAAGATCTTACCTATATACAGCATCCCAACACTATTGCCAAAAACATATTGTGATTTTAATTATACAAAACTTCCAGACTTACCAGAAGATGCCAAACTAGTTACAGCAGTAAACTTAACTTTACTGATCTTAACTCTCAAAGAGCTAAGCATTGCAGCCAAAGCACTACACAAACATTATTACTTCTATACAATACCTCAATCTTGAATAAACATCCAAAAAAAACAACTTAAACCTAATAATACTCTAGACAAACTACCTTCTACAATTAAAAAATTGCAACTTGCATTAGCTAAAAAAAAAATCATCAACATAAATATGCCTATTAAAAAACATCACAACATCTTCTTAGTTTTGAAAACTCTTTGACAAAACTTTTCTTATCACACAGTATCAGAATACATATTCAATCTTACAGATCTATCTGAACTATCTTTTGACATCTTTGAAAACAAAGAAACAACTAACACAACACCAAAGATACAAACATCTGTAATAGAAAAAGACTCATGACAGAAGACTTATAAGCATACATTCTAATACAAACACTCTACAATCTGTAGAAAATGTGAATGAACAAACTTCTATGAACTTAATATAAATGAAAAAATTAACATTATTACTCACAACATCAGAGGCATTAATAATATACTAAAAATGCAAACCTGAATCAAACATTGTGCTAAATCAAACTTATATATAATCTCTTTAACTGAAACTAAGCTAAAAGACTCAATAATGAAATCATTAACTAACTCTTTATATAAGATCTTTATCTCAAACTTTGTACTATATAAACTAATTCAATAAGAAGCTAGCTTGAAAACTGCTTTAATGGTTTGCAATTAACTACAACTATATATTCACAAAATCAATACCTTTCAAGGAACAGCTATATGTCTTGATTTCTTTTTTTCTAATGACAACAAATCTTGTATTATTTCAACTTATCTTTCTTCAAATCATTCTTCTCTTTTAAAAAAGACCCAATCTCAATTACTTAACTGAATTACAGAAGCTAGAGCTAGAAACTGATATCTAATTATACTAAAAGATTTTAATGCGAATCAATTTAGAGACAAACACTTTTCAATATTCACAAATCTAAATGCAGCCAACCTAACAAGTTTACTAGCATTTAATAATATCCAAACATCAACATGGCATGGCCCAACATCTGCTAATCAAATTGATAATTTCTGGGTTTTATCAGATATATTACTAGCATTTGAACCTCCATCTCTGACTGATGCTTCTTATATCTTAGACAATAATCATTGCATCTTAAGTACAATCTGATATACAAACTTTTCATTTCAAAAGAATCCTAGAAACAAAAAAAAAATTATATATATATTTGTTTGAGAAAATAACATCAGAGAACTGAAAAAATTTTGAAGATTCACTAAACATCTGTCTTAATCCATGAAATATTTCAATATCAAATATGAACAGAAATATTATAAACAAAATACAGAACTTCTGGGAAGCAAAAATTAAAAAAAAAATGAACGAACGTATTCCATATATCCTTACTATTTCCAAACCTTTCTTTGTACTTTCACTAAAAGCAACTAAACTGCATTCTGCTCTTAAAAACATTAACAAATATTTACATTACCTTTCAAATAATACTTTAAATGACTTAACTAGAGTAAACTTTCATCTATCAAAGGCAGTTACTCTTGCAAAAATAGAAATCTTATTAATCACACAAGCACAATTAAATCTTTCTTTACTTGATCTTATAACACAAATAAAGCAGTACAAGCATACAATATGGCAAGTATGAAACTTCAAAAAAAAACAAGAACAAAGTGAAAAAATTAAGTTCTACACAAACTGAAAATATTCTGATTTTAAAGATAACACTAGTCATATGCTAGATAGTATTCTCAAAAGAAGAGCAGAACCAATAAACTTTAAAAAAATTATATTCCCAAACAAGATAATTACAGACAAGAATGAAATTAAAGAAGCTATATGCCAACATTACAGAAACTGAACCAAAGAAAATCTATCTAATAACACTACTTGAAAGAAATGAGAATCAACATATAATCCACTTAACAACATTAAAAGTAATATATATGACAACTTTTTATTTTTGATCTCCCTATCAGAGCTTGAACAAACTATAAAAGAAGCCTCTAAAGAAAAAGCAACAGGACCACTAGGAATTGCAAATAAGATTCTTTAGCATTTACTATCATCAGCTTTCCTACTACTACTAGAAATATTTAACAAATGCTTGATACAAAAATGCATTCCAGACTAGTGGTTACAAGCAAATATTTGGCCAATTTCAAAAAAACAACACTATAATAATGAACTTAACTCCACATGACCAATAATACTAATTGACTATACTAGAAAAATCTTTACAAAAATTCTAACAATCAGACTAACAAACATTCTAGTTCAAAATCAAGTACTTTCTTCATACAATTTTGCAGCTTTTTTTCATTAATTCACATTACAACCAATTTTCTAACTTACTTAAATTTTGAAAGAAGCAATTACAAATAAGAAAGAAGTCTGAATTCTCTTACAGGACATATCAAAAGCCTTTGACTCAATTAATATACCTATCTTAAGCAAAGCACTTAAAAGAATTCATATACCAAACAAAGCCATAAACCTGATATTATATTTGCTTTTACATTAGACAAATAGAGTAATTACAAGTCTAGACCTAACTGCATTATACTCAGTCAAAGATGGTATAGACCAAGGAGAGACCTTTTCACCTTTTCTTTGGAAAATATATTATAATCTACTAATTTCAAGAATATACAAAGAACACTTAGGATTTACTAGTAAAATTTCTGATATATAATTAAAAAAAATAAATGCTTCAGTAATGGTCTACATAGATGACATACTTTGGATTACATCTAACAAAACCTCTCTTACAAACATCTAGAATACTGTCTCTTCTTTTTACAAATTTGCCAATATAAAGGTCAATTCTTCAAAATCAATACTAGTTACAAACTCAACAGACTCAGATAACTTTATACTCTTTGATAAAGAACAACGAATAGCAATTAACAATGAAAAACCATTCAAATATTTGGAAGCGTAGTTCTCAACTAACAAAAAACCAACACTAGTACAAAAAGAAATAATGGCTAAAGTAATAATTAACTTAAAAAAGTTACAATTCACTAATATAACAAAAAACAAACAATTTATATCATAAATAATGTTATTATTTCATAACTCCTTTATTGACTCTATTCTTCATTTCTTACCCCAACTCAAGCAAATACTCTTAACAAAATATGTACTCAATTAGTTAAACATAAGGCAAAACTAGCTCGAGAAATTCCTAACTTCTTTCTATATAATTCAGACATTTATACATTAATAAATATAGCTTAAGCACAACTTTCAGCACTAGTTACAACACTTTAAAAAAATCTAAACTATTCAGATTTTGACTTCTCCTTTTTAAAACTACATTTACAACAACTACAAGATGCTGCATTTACTAATACTTCTATTCTTGTACAACTTCCAATTTTTCCAATAACCCAAGCAAATACATAAACTGATCAAATAGTATTAGCATTACACATGTTAGGTATGCAAACTTCAAGAGATATCAATAATTGGCTCCATCCAAAAAATTTCACAAACACTTCTATAAATCAAATACTAATGCAACATCCTAGAACCTCATATTTTAAAAAAAAACTAAATAGACACAACATATATTGCATTGAGCAATTTCTAAATGCTACCAACACAGAACTATCAACATGAAATCATTTTTATCACAACATCAAAAAAATACCAAGAGGCCAATGTCTATATTGATTTTATATAATACATGACTTAATAACTACATCTACAAATCTATCCTCAACATATCTATAATGCAACTCACATATCTTAGCAAATTGGACTCCTATTAAAAGAGGCTAGATAATCACAAACATTCTAACCTTCAGAAGAATTCATAATCCATTTAACAAGAATCTTAAAACTCAACACTATATACTATTACCTAACAATACACTAGCTGCTTGTAAAGGATGCAAATTAAGCAATACATTTTATTATACCAAATATTGCTACTTCAATGCAACAAAACCTATCTATAACCTTCAAGTAAACTGCAAAAAAAGAATTCACATTAATTTAAAAGACTTTAAAAAAGCTTTAACACTAACTTTACCAACAATATTAAAAACTCATAATCAAACTGTGCATCCAATCTTGGCTCATTCTCTATGCTCTTTCATCAACCCACCAATGATACTCTGGAATGATCTTGTAAAGGCCAACTTTAACACAAAAATTACAACAATTCATATAACAAGTAGATGACAAAACATCAAAAATACTTCTCGAATAGTAGCAAAGTGCTACTTTCAACACTCTCACTTAACTTTTGGATGTTTCAACAACTCCTAGCTATCTTATCTGAACATACTAATAACTACATTAAATTTTATACTTATCTCATTAAGTCTTTACACTTTGATAAATATACATACTAATAACTTTTCACTAGTTAATCTCATTAACTTCACAAATTCAATTCAATCACATAATTATTTAATATTAGACAAACAACAATATACCTTTTTTCTTCTAACTCTAAAAGCCTTAGCATATGATCATGTATTCACAATGACTCTTAACAAAGATTTTCAAATCCAAGAGATTACAAGCATAATTTTTTTACTAGACTTTGTATCTTAAAAATTTCTACATAACTGGTTTGTTTCAAAGCTTTTGGGAAATCCTTGCACTTATCTGATGAAAATCATATTGAAACAAATATATCAAATTACAAACCATCTAACATGGTTCAACTAACAATGAATTTTACTATGACATACTTCTCAGATTAACATTAATTGGTCATTAACACTATAATATATATCATATAAAGAAAAACCTCTAGTTTTAATAACTGATCCAACCTCATCAGCAATCAAAAACTTCAAAATCAAACTAATATCTGAAGAACTATCTACTTATTTTCTTCATTATTGGAGAAATGCCAAAAAACACCCCAACCATTTTTGCACAAGATGTTATAATATATCAGAAACTATTATACATCTTCTAACATGTATTAGAAACAATTTAAATCTCAAAATACTAATAAAATATACATTGATTGAAACAGTAAAAAAGTTGGAATTACATTATAATAATACAAAGAAATTTATTTAAGTCTTTACTTACAACCACATCAACAAACAAATACTACTGAGAATAATAACAAATAATACTTTAGCACCATTTGAAAACAACAAGTACAAACATAAATATGCATCTCTTATTTATTACAACATCATTAGAGCAATATACAAAAATATCTGGCTCACTTCTAAAGCAATACAACATGAACCTGCTATTCCAATTCCACCTTTGGTACAACTACTAACTCTAATTAAAACTAACCAATTTTATGTTCTATATTAAATAAAAAGATACAATTTTATATTATGCATAGACAATCTTCTCTTCATCAGCTTATCAAAAACTAGAGGTTTACTAACTATTCTAGCAAAGAATAGGTTGAGAGTAAAGTAGCTTTTACTTTCATCTCTTTTAGCATAGTTTTTTCATTATGTATCTTACATATATATATAATTAACTAATTAATAAAAAAGATAGAGAATAGACTTTTCTTTAAAAAAAAAAAAAAATTATTTATATTTTCTAAATTCAAACCTAGTTTAATGATTTTCCTTTTTAAGCTTATCTATCTTCCTAATTGTAATAATAACTTTATTAATTCTGACTTTTTCATTTTATTGTTTCTTTTATTAGCAGTTGTATTAAGAATTTTCTTCTTAGGTATAGTCTTTTTTGCTACTTTCAATATACTTTTGCTTATAATTTCCTATATTTATCTAAATCCTCTTCTGGCTTATTTGTATATTCTATATTGCTTTTTTTTATTCTTTGCAATAGATTTTTGTTTTTAAGCATCCTGTCTAATTTTTTTTTATATTTTTTCAGTCTTTTTTGGATGCTTTCTTATATAAAAAAATTGGTTAATATTGTTTAAACTTCTTAAGTTTTGCTACTTTGCACAAAGTTACTATATGATTTAACTCTATTTTTGCTACTGCTGCACTATAGTTACTATTTGTATAGCTAGACATATTTTGAATTTCAGCATAATTATAACTATTTGCCAGCTTCTCTATTATTCAAATTTGGTCAATTCTTGTACTAAATTCTCTATTTGTTTATAAGATCTTTTTGCTTTTTGAATTTTCTAATCTATAAGGGTCTTTGAAATTTTGTTTTATTAACCAATTTAGAATTAGTTCTTTTTTGAATGAACTGCATTTTACACTTTTGAACCTATTCAGCTCTGGATTTACAATGCAATTTAAGTCTTCTATAATTACTGTTTGTGTTTTATATAATCTTTTAATATATCTTTGTATAATTGCTTTATAAATCTTTTTGTGTTCTTCTTTGTTATTAGGTAGTATATATAACTTTTATCTACCAAAATTCTTATACCTAAGCATTTTTTCTTTGATAAACTTGCTTCAAACCAAAACTTTTTATATTTATTTAAATCTTTCATCATAAAAAAACCTTCTTTCTTACTAATATTTGTTTCTGCCAAACCTAGTATATCAATTTTATTATTCATAACCTATTTGTATACTAGTTTCATTTTGTGCTTATTGCTTTTTATACTATTAATGTTATAATATGCAATGTTTAACTCTATGTTGCTTTTCTGATTGATTTTATTAATAATACTTTTTTGTATATTAATTCTTGGTTATAGAGATCTTTTTTTCTATTTTTTGCTGTTTTTAAAGCATCTATTTTCTTTATACTAAGATTCTTTAATTTAACTAAAGCACCTATTAGAAGCTATAAGCAGGATTTACCTGCCTATTGTCCAAATTGTTAAGCTTTTTAAGTATTTCTTGTAATATGTTTTGATGTTCATCAATATACTGCATAATTAATATTTCTTCTTTATGCTCTTTACTGTTTTTTGTTCTTTTTTTATTTTTATTTTTTTATTTTTCTTGTTTTAGGCTTAGATAATCTTGTCTCCTTATATCCAAAGTTATAAATATCTTGGAAGATATATTCTTTTATATTTTTTTAATTCAGTTTATTTATCTCTATTTCTTTTTATAATATCTTTTTTTTTATATCAAAACAACTTGTTATAATAATAAAAAACACTTTTTCTTTTGCTTTTTAGTGATTTTTTTCAAATCTGAAGTAAGCAAAAGTTATGCTTCTTTTGTTGCCATTACTATTGTTAAGTATAAAAACTGCTTGAACTTCTAATAGCCTTAGTTGTTTTAACAATATTGATTTTAGTACTGATTTTGGGATCTTACTTAGTGCTACTTTGTATTTTTTTCTTTTCTTTAGCACCTCTAAGTTGAATTTTTCTGGTATAATTCTACACATTGTTTTTTTTTCAAAATATACTGACCAACTTGTTACTAGAGGATCTAGTTTCTTCTAATTTTATCCAGTAATTTGCAATACTGCTATTTTAGTTTTTTTAAGTATTTTTTATTTGAGAATTCTTGCTTTTTTATAAAAGCTTAAACATCTTGTAACTCTTTTATATTTTGTATCTTTTAGTACATTCTATAGTATTAGTGTTACTGATAAATCCTTTATCTGATCAGCTTGTTCTCTTTGTTTTTGTTTCTGGTTTAATGCTTTATTTTGTATAAACCTTTTTGATTTGTATTTATTAGCTCATATAAAGTTATTTATATTTTTTAGTACTTATCTTGATATGTGGATATCTTCTTAAATTCTATTTTCTGTTTTTTTTTCTTCTTTCTTTATTGTTAACTTCTTATTTGAGTTACTTTTATATTTTAAAAACATGAGTCTCTTTAACACTTCTGTTTCTAAATTATGTATACTGCATTCTGTTATTAGCAATATTATTTTATCTTTTATTTTTGCTTCTTTGTCTGAGTTTTTTAAATTTTTTTTTTGTTTCATTCAAGAGCACTATTGCTTGTTTATTGGTTTTATTATCTCTTTTTTTATTGATCATTTCTATTTTATTTTCTAAGTGCTTTTATTTAAAACTACTTTTTTAAATTACTAGTTGTATTACAGATGCTTTTAGCTTGATTTTGTAGTTTTTATTTTTGACTATTTATTTATTTGTTTTTTTCTTTTTTTTTAGTTTATATCTTCAAAATTTTTTTCTGCTATTATACTTTTTCTTTTTGTATAAGTCTTTTAACTTATTAATTGCATTATTAATAGCTTTAGCTCCATTTTTGTTACTATAATTTATACTTTTTCTTTACTGTTCTATATTATATTTTGCATATTGCTTTCATGCATTTTTTCTTTTTGGTTTACTAAAAATCTTTTTTCTATTGTTGCACTCTTTTTCTTAGAGAGGTTTTTGTGCACCTTTCTATGCTTGTTTACTAAGACTCTTATAATATATACTTGAACTAGGTCACTTGCATCTAAAAACTTTGTTATATCTATATCTATTTGTACAATACAGTCTTTTAATTTGTTCAAATATACATACTCTTCTGCTAATATTTTTTAATTTAAGTTATAAACCTCTTTGATTTTTGCTATTGATATTTTTAATATTAGTTGTTTGTCTAACTTTCTATACTATTCTATTTCTAGAAGCTTCTAATTATTTAACTAATTAATAACAATACTTATTCTTATTATTAATGCCTTATTTAGTCAGTTATGTTTCATGCTTATTGTCTAATTAGACATATGCTACTTTGTTTGCTTGTTTGTTTACTAAATTTACATAATTGTTTACTTTATAATTTGGTTATATATTGATCAATCAGTATTATAGAATTACAGCTAGGTTTTAAATTTTCTGAAAATTTTTTAAATATTTTTAAACAAGCTTTTTTTGTATTTTGAGTGAGCAGCTTTTTCTAGAAGTTGTTTTATTAAACTATAATTGTTTTTGTATTTTCTTTCTTTTTTCTTAATGCTGCAAAGCCTGTTTATTTAAGTAACTTTTGAGCAAACTAAAGTATATTGATTTTTAATTTTATAAAATTGAAGATTAGTAGAAAGAGTTTTTATATTTTTTTGTAAGTTATACAATATTAGTAGCAATTTCATATAATTACAATTTAGATTATTAAAAAGAAGTCAAATAAAAATAGGCAGTTGTAGCTTTTGCAAATAACATAATATGAATTACAAACAATAAAGCACAAATGCAACAAACAATACAAATTTCAAAAAAAAATTTTGAAATAAATAGTATTTAAGAGTAAAGTTTAATATAGATCATTTGTCATATGAATTGCATATCTGATTAAAATTTTTATAAAAAATTGAAAGATGTTACTAATAAAACTTTTTATAATTATATTTAATTTT
>CAJVQA010005349.1:0-16251 GCA_910591915.1 Cetraspora pellucida | reverse complement strand
TTTGAGATGTTTTTGGATCATAATTGCTGTTCCAGCTTTACAATTATCAGTACATAACCAATAATAAGTAAAGTGTTAGGATCTAGGAAATTTAGCATATGCATTGTTCTATAAAATTTTAGTTTCTGTAATGCTAGCAATATTGATGTTATAAGATATACAGTAATCCTCCCATGATTGTTGTTTTAGGTTATTGTTATATTCTCATGTATTGTGTATACATATTGACAGATGAAGTGGTTTGTATGAGTTAGGTGTAGGTGTTTGAACTATTAGGTTATAAGATGTAGGTTTAGAGATGGTCTCAAACCAGAAAACTGTATTATTAGATGCAAAAGTAGATGATAAATTAGTAGATGGTGATGCTGAAGATAAGTTAGCAAGAAACAGTTGATCAAGTAAAGATGAGTAGATGTTAGATGAGGTATTGTTTGGTGTTGTTAGTAAAGGTAAGTGCTTGTATATTTTATATTGAAAAGGTTGAATGAGATTATGTTCAGGCAGAATAGAATTTGAAGGGTCAGTATATATGTATAGCTCAGTTTTTTATAATTAATAAATATATTAAAGCTATGTTTGAAGGAATATTTTTGAAAGTAAGATAGAAATTCGCTAAATGTTATATAGTAATATATGATAGGTAGGTTGTATAGTATAGAAATTTGTTGTAACATGTATTTGTTCCTGCAGGAAGTGAATTATTAGAAACAGAAACATGAAAGGTTAGATTGTCTTCTACAGTGTCATTTACCATTTGAAGCTCAGTTTGCACAGCTGTAGAGGGTACCATAGTCTGCTCTGTATGTTGAGTCTGATCATTATTAACTTGGCCCTTTATGTAAATAAAATTTACTGCCTGCCTACTTACATTATTTTTCTCACCAAATACTAGGAATGTATCTCTTGGAAGGTGGCAACTGCATTTATAGAGTAGTAGAAGACAGATTTATTGAAAAAGGGTTTTCTTAAGGAAGAGAGATTCTTTAATTAAGGAGGGTATTGAGTAAGACATTTTAAATTTGTCTTGTAATATTTTGTTTGCCTCTAAATAGGCTGCTTCTGGTAGTAGGTATTGATTTGTAGGTATGTTTGAGATTTTTTAAGAGAGTTAAAGAATGTTAAAACTCTTGCTAATAGTTCTATGCTTGTAGGTTTAGAAGTAATAAGTTTTACTGCTTTTTGTTTGTCAAGTTTGTCAATATAATAGTTTTGTGCTGCAATATTTTGATATAAATTTAAGTATAAATAAAAATAGTAGCTGTGATGTTTTGGATTAGTTGAAACATTGTTAATTTTGCAAGCAGATTTTTCTATTTCTGTTGCGAGCTCATCAAGAAGAGAGGTGGAGATTTGTTTATTAAAAGATGCTTTATGTTTACTATTTTTGTAAAATATAGATAGGTCAATTTCAGGTTGTTTTTAAATTTCATTTACTTGTTTTGGGAAGTCTATATATGATTGTTTAAAGATGTTATTTAATAATTGTGAAAGGTTGTGTTGGAGTTGAGGTTGAGAAGTTGTGGCAGATGAGTTTGTATTTTTTGGTTCTTTTTCTTTATTTTTGAATTCTGTTTTTTCTAAGTAAGAACAAGTTTCTTTCTTATAAGTAAGAATATGAAAGTTGGCTAGTTTTATAGTTTCATTTCAATATTCTAATAAATTGTGATGTTGTTGAAATTGTATTTCTGTAGGTAGAGTTTTCTTAAGATAAAGAATGAATTTTTGTTGGATTTGATATTTTAAGAAGTTAAATACTTTAGTTTCATTAAGTGTTTGGGTGAATTGTCAGTTGTATGTTGGAAAGAATTCTTTGAACTATTGTTTTAAATAGTCTAAGGAGTTTGCAAGAGATGAAATATTAAGTTTCTGATGAAAGAGTGATTTGGAATGTTAAAATCCAGATAAATATTGAATTTATTATCAGATCTAATTATGACATATTGTTTTTTTTTGTCAAAATCAGATACTTTTAATATGATATTAAATCTTTTAGATCGAAGTTGGAAGTTTTTAGCAAATTTGATATAATTAATTACTTGATAGTTATTTAAAAAATATAAATGAAATCAAGCTAAGTTAATGCAGAGTTGAAGACAGTTTTGGTTAGTATATAGAGAAATAGTAGCTAAAGAGGCAAAAAGTTTAGAGTAGTTAAGTTTTGTAAAAAGAATTGTTGTAAAGGCTAGGATAAGTTTTTTAAGAGTTTCTTCGAGTATATTGAAAGGAATGGTAATTGCTTTGTTAGTATTGAAATTAGTTTTTTGAATAAATTCAGTAAGGAATTCAGGTCTATTTCTAGCCATTTTGTGAATAATATAATAAAAGCTGGCTTTAAGAGCCTTTTGTTTAGGAGTTTCTGGTTTGATTTCTTTGTCAAAATAGAAATCATATAGATAGAATTTAAGAAAATTGAAAATTTTTCTTGAAAATTCTGTTTGAAGTTGTAATTTGTCTTTCATACCATTAGAAATTGAAAAATTAGCAAGCCAGTCAAATGTTAGATTGACTTTAATTTTTTGTTTATTGTTAGCAATATTAGTTTGTGTTGACTGTTGCTATTGATTATTTGTTTGTTGCTGTTGTTGCTGTTGTTGTTGTTGTTCCTAAGAGTAAGATGGGTTTTGAAATAGTGGTTGTTGTTGTTGTTAGTATTGTTGTTGATTATTATTATTAATGATATTGTTGTCTAGTTTTATATTATTTGTAGTATTGTTATTATTGTTATGTGATGTTGTAAAGGTAAGTTTAGATGCAAATAGGTTGTAAGAGCTTATTGTTTGTTAAAGTATTTAAATAAATATAGGAGAGGAGCTTGATTGTTGAGTGAATTGTTGTATACTAGTACAGACTTTATAATAAGGTTTGTCATTATATAATGTAGCATCAGTTGCCAGATAATAGTGGTTATTCATTTCTTTACAGGCAATTGGCAGGTTACATTTAACACAAAGGTGGTTATATATAGTAGGTGATGGTGATGCTGTAGGTAAAGATAGAACAAATTCAGTAGAGTTTGCAATTGTATTAGCTAAGGTTTTTTGGTCTTTAAGTTTTTGATAACATTTGTAGTTTTGTGTTATTTGTAGGTTTGATTGATTGTTGAAATAAAATATGTGTAATATTTGCCACAAAAGCATGTAACAACAGAACTAGATTCAGGTGCTTTGAAGTAGTAACTACATTTAATACTTCCTCTAAGTTTATTAATATTGCAATTTTTGGATTGTTTGTTTGTAGGAATAGGATGAGATGAGATTACTGCATCTTCATGAATACCAATTCTGAAGCTTTTAGAACACTTCTAGTAAAAGTAATCAAGGTCAATAGTATCAGGTACAGTTGTTACTAGAGTTGGCATTTTGGTTGAAAAATAGATTGTTAGATATATTTTTTGAAAAAATTTAGTTTGTTTAGGGATTTCTAGACTAATTAGAAAAGTTTAGAAAAGAGTTTAGATTACAGAAAAGCTGATTGGATGTTTAGAAAATTCCAATAAGTTCCAGAAAAGTGAAATTTTCAAGGCAACCTAGCAAGTTTTCCTAAAATTGCCAATGAAAAAACCTTGTAAAGGGCAAGTTTTTGTTTTCACTTTTTGCTTGTATCTTAATGAGTTTTGGTCCAGTTTTAACAAAATATATATCAAAATGTTCATCTCATTGATCTGAGCAACTTCTGAATAGGTAAAAAGATAGATTTAATTAGTTAAATTATGTGTAAATAGACAAAAATCAAAGACTTGGTTTTTGGAATATTTCTTAGCAGCCAAGTTTTATTGAAAGATAAAACACAGCCATCTAAAAGGAAAAAAGTATGCTGAACAACTTTACTTAAGAGGTCAAGTAAAGGTTTACTTAATAGAATGTTAAGAAATAATCAACTGTTTTTTTTGTAGTTTTGGTATAAGTAATCTATAAAAAGAGTTATTTTATTTTTTGTTTATTAAATATATTGGTATGTATATTTATAATTTTGTTAATTTAATATTAATAATAAAATTTTTTATTAATTTTTTTTAGAATTTTTTCATAACAGCCAAGTTATAATTATTTGTATATTTCCAAAATTGGTATACATATTACAAAAAGTAGCTTTTTTAAATCAATATAAGTTACAAAAAAGTTAAAGAATTAATTAATAAATTTGAATATAATACTTATAATAAAGATCATAAAATATGTTAAGAATATATTTAATTAAAATATGTATATATCTATTATTTATTAAATTATCATTAATATAAATATTTATTTATTTAGTTATATCTTATTGCATATTTTCACTAATGTATTTATAGCTGAAGAATTAAATAATTACTTTAAGTTTTATTTTAAGTAATTAAAGAAATTACAGAAGTGTATATTAAATCTTAAGCAGATGATCTCTTTTATATAAAGTTTTACTGATTCTAAAAATTGTTGATATATTTTATTTACAAATTTGTGTAATTAATTCAGGATTCAAAAACCTATAATCAGAGAAGGTTATAAAAATAGAATAGTTAACATCATATTTATAATGAAGGATATGCATGTATTATAGCTGATTTAAATTATGTTCAATTAAAAGGTTTGGGTATGCCAATTAAAGAAATTAATTATTCAAAAACTTAGAATATATATATTTTATATATATTCAAATTATGTTTGATTTATTATAATCAGTAAAAAAAATTTTTTAATTTTAAATTATTAAATTTTTTAATTTATTAAAATTTATATTTTTTAACTTTATTTATAGAAATATTTAAAAAAAAATTTTACAGAATATGTAAAAAGTTTAATATATTCTATTTCTAATTGCAATGATAAAGAATTTGTATTTAATATTTTTAATTAATTGTTAAATTTAAATAAAAATAATGTACAAAGTATATATGTATTTATATTTAATAATAATTTTTTTTATTAAATTTATTTATTTATTAAATTATTTCTTAAACTATATTCTAGACAAATTTATCTAGGAAATTTAATTGTATTTAGTATTTTTTAAATAAAATAATAATTTATTAATGATATAGGTATACTTTATTTATGAAATATATTTTTGTAAATATATTTTATAAACTTTATTATAAAAAAACTTTTAAAATATTAATACATGTTTTATATAGACATATTTATATTGAACTATCAGATGAGTATACAACTAACTACATATATAACTTTTTTATATTACCTATTTAAGAAGTCTGTCTGAAGGTTCTTCACAATTACTATACCTAACATCTCTGCTTAGATATTTTATTTAAACTCTCTAATATAATTCTAGTATTAATTTCAATAGGTTACAAACCCAGATTTATTTACTTTTAATTATAGAACTAAAATCATTAAACTATTTTTATTCCCAAGATAAATCTACCAGAGTGAGTCATATTCTTTTTTATTACTAAACTAGTTTGACACTATGGCTAAGATTAACACTTGTGATCAGAGTTAACTATTAAACTGCTATTACACTTGTAAAGTTTATTCAAACTCTGGTACCCATCTTTTTAACTTCTTCATTATTCCCTACTAGTTGCAACTTAGAACCAACTGACTCTCAAGACTTCTAATCCAGATGTCCCAGTATAATATACTTATATATTTTTTTCTTTTAGTAATTCTAGTAGCCTAGTTGGTTATATGCTCCTCTACACATCTTGTCATTCAGTTTATCTAACAGTTCCTATTAAGATGTTTTATAGTCTTTCATTAGTTTAATGGCATCATCAAAAGTTTGTGTTACCTTTTT
The DNA here is from genome assembly GCA_910591915.1 of Cetraspora pellucida. Taxonomy (NCBI): domain Eukaryota; kingdom Fungi; phylum Glomeromycota; class Glomeromycetes; order Diversisporales; family Gigasporaceae; genus Cetraspora; species Cetraspora pellucida. Next base: position 10,512 of record CAJVQA010005349.1, on the reverse strand, counting down.
CCTTGGGATTTCCAAGTGTGTTTTCATTTTCTCAGTATTTTAGTCTTTTACATTCAGTAGTCTTATTACAAGTTTGCATTAAAGCCTTATACAACATCAGTTTTTTACATTTCTCTATATATATATAACATTACATTTTGCATAGATGCCTTGAGCTTCTAATGTCAAGTAGAATCTAACTTGGTGTACCTAAAATTACAGATGCCCAAAACCTGACCAATTAACAAAAGACAGTTATTATAATATTAATATAATTTCCAAAATTTATTGTCTGTAGGAATCAAACCTTAGACCTGCCAATTGAGGGTTAACAACCTATCTACTTCACTAGGTTACTACATCTCTATATCTGATTTTTTATAAAAAAAAGTTCAAAATATCTGTTATAAAAAAAAGCTTAAAATATCTGTTATAAAAAAAGCTTAAAATATTTGTTTTAAACTTATAAAAATAAAGCAATTTGATAATTTAAAAAATTTTTATTTTTATTTTCACTAATTCAATTATAACTTAAATATATAAATTTTTTTAAAAAAAATAAAGTAATATTAAAAGTAAAAATTATTTTTTTATTTTAGTTTTTTTTTTGAAGTTAAGGTGAGGTTTTGCTCATATCCTTATTAATTTGTTAAAAATGTCTTTAGAGGTTTTTTTGGATATAAAATACAAAATTTATTCCAATTACAAATTTGTTACAAGAGTAAAGCTCAGACTATAGAATGAAACTTACTATTATCTATTTAATTTATCTGCAATCTAAACCTACTAGAGTGGTTAAAACTTACCTAGATTTGATAATATAAAATGTTGTTTGTAGAATAACTATAAAGTATCCAATAGTCAAGCCATAAATTAATTTTATATAGAGCACAACCAAGTGGTAAGCAGATATTTGGATCAAAAAAGTAAAAATTATAAATTAATATATATTTAATTAATATTATTAATATAATATAAATATTTCAAAGTTGTTACAAATTTAATAAAAAAAAACATAATTTTATAGATTTGTTCTTTTTTAATTATTATTTCAATAATTTTTTTATTTTTTTATTATAGAGTGAGACCTGGCCTCAGTCTTTATTGAACAATTTGGTATTACATTAATTAAAACATTTTATATAAATTATTACAGAGACCAATAGCTAGGACTAATTTATCCTCAGCTCAAAACTCTACTAGAGTAGGCTATTAGACCTTTTTTAGGTTTAGTATTGCTATATAGGAAGTAGATATGTTTGTAGTAGAAAAAATATTTGCCTATTTTTCATATTTTGTTTTAGCTGCTTGGTCTGTAACTGGATGTTCAGGTGCCATTACTGTAAGTATATTTGTTAGAAGTTATTTATAAAATTGGGAAAAATTGAACCAAATTATTGATAGTCAACAAGAAATAGAAGAAGTTGAGAATTGTTTTGATGCACAACTTTGCATCTTTTTGTCCAAATTTGCTTGTATATATTACTTGATATTATGTAAAATAGATTAACAAGTAAGCTTAAAGTAATGTTGCAGTTTGTAGATATATTATCTGGAATTAGACCTTGTATTTGAAGAAAGTGTTAAGTAGTATTTTGTGTTAAAGTGAATTGCTATAATAGAACAGATATATTGCTGTTTCCTATTTTGTGTTTTGTACAAAGCTTGTATATAGTTTGTTAAACTAACTAATTGAGAGTTATAGAGTTTGCCTAACATTCAAGCCAGTATAGGTTATTTTCTATATGTAATGTGTAGTGATTACAGGATGAATTAGTGTAAGTTTTAGGTTTTCTGTAATAGAGGTTTAAAAATATAAATAGCTTATTTAGTAGAAACTTAATTTTAAAGCCTTTTAATTATGAGTGTTTAGGATGCATAGCATGAGTATTAGGTTTGTTGTTGTAATTAATAAATTGATATATCAGATTCCAGTTGGTATTTTGACAAATAGTGTTTCAATAACTAGTTCTATTTAAGGCATACCATTTTGTAATATTAGTTGCATTTTGTAGATAGTGAATGAAGCGATAGGTTTTATTTTCTATTGGTGTTCCATTCCAAGTAAGATAAAAGTTGTTATTGTTCAAGGCATGAGACTAAATATAAAGTTTATATTGTTGTATTGTTGTAGAAAGATGAACTGTTCTGTTGTTAAGAGGGTGATTATCTGGGTTTTCTATATTAATATCTTTGATTTTGAGATGTTTGCAAGCAATTATTGTTTGTATTAAGAGTTTGAGTGCTAGTAATTATGTTTTTGTGAAGTAAGTGTTGTGTTTGATGTTGGTGTGAGAAGTGAGTTGATATAGTTAGTAGTTAATTTGTGTATTATAAAGGCTGTTATTTGGCAATGTTGTAAAGCAATCATTAGTATTATTATAATACCAATAAGGTATACTGTGTAATAAAGGGCTAGTATGTAATTAGAGAAGAAAATATTATATTAGTAGGTGCAAAAGTCCAGGCAAATTGAGCCTGTAAGCTTGAGGTATTTGGTTGAATTATAGTTGCATAAAGGTAAATTGAAGCTTTTTGGCTTAAAAGTTAATACAGATCAAACAAATAAATAAAGTATAAATAATAGGTAAATAACAGAAAAAAAATCTGCCATTATTCTACACTATATCTGCCAAATAATGGCAGCATAACAGCAGCATAACAGCAGAATAACAGTAAAATAACAGAAGGTTTGTCAATATAAGTAACATAATAGTAACATAATAGCAAAATAATAGAACTATTTTATTATTTTACTTTTAGTCTTTGTAACTAAAAATAAAATAATAAAACTGTTCTATTATTTTGCTATTATGTTACTATTATTTTACTCATATTGACAAACCTCCTGTTATTTTACTATTATTCTGCTGTTATGTTGCCATTATGCTGCCATTATTTGGCAGATATAAGGTAGAAGAATGGCAGATTTTTTTTTTGTTATTTACCTATTATTTACTCTTTATTTATTCATTCGACTTATATAATTGTTAAAAGATAGGCAAGACATATATTGGATGTATTTAGTAAGAATAATTAGTGTATTAAGTCATTTGTAGATATTGAAGTAGTTGATAAGTAAAAATTATGTTGTTGATTAAAGCAATAGTAGGATATAAAGTTGGTGTATTATGTTGATGGCATAATAATACTTGTGTTCTAAGATGTAAATAATGTTATGCTAGGTCATAGATGTCTGTATGAAGAAATTTTGAGCTGAACATTTTAATAACAGTGCACTGAGATATTTTAAGCATTATTATGCATTGCTGATTAGTAGTAGTAATAGTGTTTTTGCAGTTCAGACATTTAGACAGTGAGGCTATATATTGAAGCTTTGGTGGTGATAAGCTATAGTATTTAATATATATTGTATTATTTGTTTGAATAGTTTTTTGTATTTTGTCTATAATCTGAGTGTTGTTAGTTTTCTCTAGGACCAGGCACTTCTTTTTAGTATAATAGAATTTGTAGTAAATGGGTTGGGTAATAGTAAAGATAAATAGTATTGTAGATGCATAGAAGGTATTATATAATTCAAGAAACCATTTTGAAGTTCTACCTCTAGATATCTTAAGTGTTTTATATGCAATGCATTGCCATAAAACTAGTTGTGTATTTGTGTGATTAGTAAATTGTTAATAGCATAGATGTTTGCTTTGTTAGTTAATGATTTGATATGTATTGATTTGTTGCAAAATTTAATTAGTATATTATTTGGGATGCCTTTGTATATAGTTGATATAGGCCAAGAGTTGAGAAGGTTATCTATGTTAATGTTAAGCTAATGTGCTGTTTAAATAATTTGAGCTATAAGTATATTGTAAAATTTAGTAGGTAGTATATAGTTAGAAGTAAGTAAAATATTGTTAGATGAAAGTATAGCATTCTGAAGATGTTGGATAATAATTTTGATTGATAGGGCTGTTAGAAGGTTGTTTAGTTATATATGAAGTGATGAGATATGGTTTTGTATTTAAATATCAGTTAAGCTACAGAGGTTGTAAATTTGGTGATGAAGTATAGTAGAGTTTGGTATTGTTGAGACAAGTCCAGCTTTGTGTTTTACTACTTGCATGTATGAATTAGTTATGCCTTGCATAGTAGATTAATGCATGAATGTGTTCATAGTTCTGTATAAGAAGCAGGATACAAGTACTATGTTAACTATATAAATTGTTAGTTTTTTAGTAATCTTTTTGTTTTTTATAGTATTAATCAGATTTGTAGCTTTAGTAGTAATCTGGTTATAAATGTGTTTGTGATGATTCAAAAGTGTAAACCAGCAGCCTAGGTATCGAAAGGTTTGTTTTAAAGAAATAGTATGTATAGTTGTATTTGCAAAGTTGATTATAGGATTTAGATCTTTAGTTTGATTTGTTGCAAGAACTGATTTTGTGAGATTAACTGTAATGTTAGCCATGTTGTAGAAGGATTCAGCTGTAGTAAAATTTGTTACATAGTTTGTTTATTAGGAGCTAGCTATAAGGTATCATCAATGTAGGCAAGAACTGAGGTATAATATGTAAGTGGTTGTTTGGTAGAAGAGAATGTTGTTGATATATTATATCTATAAAATTTGAAGTAAATGTGGCTAATTAAAGGATTATAATAGATGCACCAGAGCAAAGGTGTAATAGTCTCTTCTTGGTCTATATTATTTTGAACATGGTAGCTAAGTGTAAGACCAAGATTTGTAATAACTGAGTTGTATCAATTGCTGTGAATATTTGTTATAAGTTGAGATATGTTTTGGAAAATTTTTATGTGAATTAGTGCATATTGAAGAAGTAGAATGTGTACAGAATCATATGCTTTACTCATGTTCTGAGCTAAAAGCCAGATTTCTTTATTTTGTATATATGTTTCTTGAAGTATGTTTGTAAGAATTTGTATGAGTTGTGTGGTAGAGGAATATAGTAAAGCAATGAAGTTATGTGGATTAAGGAAAGGATATTTAGACATTATTTGGGTAAGTCTGTTAGAAATAATTTTTGTAAAAATTTTTTGTATATGCTCAAGAAGAGTTATAGGCCTTATGTGATTAAGTTGGCCTATAAAAATGGGTTTTTTAGACATTGGATATATTTTGCTTTGTTTTTAGGCAGTTGGTATATCTGTAGTATTTAATTACTTGTTAAACAAAATTGTGAGAAGCTTGATGATATGGAAATGAATGTGTTTAAGCATTTCATTAGAGATAAGTGTTGGTTCTGTTGCTTTTTTGTTTGGTGCTAAGTTGATTGTGTTAATTATTTCCAGTTTGGTTATAGGGTCTGTTAGTATGTTGTACCATAAAAGGAGTATATTAATTTTGAAATTGTATTTATTTTTTTATTGTTTCCAGAGAGTTGGATTGTGTGGATTATGTTTGATCCAATTTGCAAAGTGGTTTTTGATGTGTTGACAGATCTTTTTTGGCTCTGTAATTATAGAGTCCTGAAGTTTTATGTTATCAAATAATACTGAGTCAGTATGGTAGTTAATTATACTATTAATCATAGTTGTTGTATTTGAGGTAAAATTGTTGTAGCATGTTTGAATGTGTTGCTCAATTTGTTGTAAAATTGCCTGTTTGTTTTCTAAGTCATGAGTATGCTATAGTGTTTTGCAATAATTTTTTATTATATTAATGGTAGCAGAGAGTTGGTTAAAATTGATATTAATAATAATAAGAGGTGTGATAGGTAGGTTTGTTAAAAGTTGTATAGTTTGTATTTTTTGATTGATGCTATTAGTAATTGCAATATTAGTTGAATTATTATTATCAGAAGTGTGTTTGAGATTTATAAGAATTTGGAGTATGCTGCCACAGATGTTTAGTGCTATATGTGTTTTTGAAGCAGTAGGTAAAAAGGTTTGAAATTGTTTTTGAGAACAAAAGATAAAAGGAATATGTATATTTGCTGTGGTAAGCATTGTGAATTGAATTTGATGCCAGAGTTGATTTGTTGTAAGTATAGAGGCTGCTACTTTAGTAAGGGAAAATAAAAGCTGATAACTTTTTTGCTAAAACTGCTCCTATAGTTCATTGGTTATAGAGTTATATTTAAACATTTTATATTTGTATTTTTTGTATTATTTGGCTGGTTTGATTTGTATTTAAAGATCAGTATAGATAATATAATGATTACTGTCTGTAATTCCAGTTGGGTTAATGATATTGGAAGCTAAATCTATGTAAGATTTGTTGTAGAATCCAGATTTCATCAATTTGGCTAGAGAGATTGTTGTGTATCCAGGTTGGAGTATTAGAATAATAATTATATATTAAAGAAATAAAGTTGTATAATAGAAGATATTTATATAATGTAGAGCATAATGGTCTGTTGAGATCTTGGTTAAAATCCCCCATAATTAATGAAATAATGTTGAGTTTTTGTGCTTGTATAATCCAAAAAATAATTTGGTTTTGTGTTTGTTTGTTAACATCAGAATTATTTAGTAAATATGTAGATATAATTTGAAGTTTGTTTTTATGTAGTAAATAGAGATCAATTGCAATAGTAATACTATTAAGAGTTTGTATATTGTAGATGTATATTGTAAGTTACTGGTTAATAAAAACTATTGTTCTTGCACTTGATTCTCTAGGGTGGTTTGAGTTAGTAGTATTGTTGTTTGACATGAAGCATTTGTAATTATTATTGTGAAGTGTAAGATGATTATATTGGAATTGTGCTAATTTAGTTTCTGTAAGTAATATGATATTGAACTGTTGGCTGCTGCAATAGTTCAGCCATAGTTTTCTTTTGGTAATATTATTGTATCTTTGTATATTGTGTGGTGCAATATTATGTGCTGTTGTGTATATAAATTGTTGTGTTGATTGAAAAGATGTGTTAACATATTATTAGGAGATGTTCATGACCATTATGTTTATTATAGATAACTGATTTAGTAATATAGTAGGAGGGTTGAATATTTTCCAGGTAGGTGTGAGCAGTAGTGGTAGGTTGAGAAAACAATTAGGAATTGTTTTAATTATTTATATTTGTTTAAGACTTTGTATTGTTGATGTAATTTTAACTTGTAATGTTATTGGCAGTATAAGTTGTATGTTGTTTAGCAATAATGCTAAGTTAATATCTTCAATGTTAACTGGTATGAGTAAAAGTAGTTGTTTTGTTAGTTCAGTTATATTAGCATCAGTCTTATCTGTTTGATCTGTATTCTGAATAAGAGGATTTGCAATATTAATCCAAGATGATGACAGTTGTTTGAAGTAAAAATGCTAACAGAGTGTTTTTGCAATCTGAGTAAGTTGTTGTAATGTTGTGATTGGTAATATAATATTGAGTTTAGCAAGTTCTTGGCTATCAGTTAGTAAGGCTGGTTTATCTGTAGGATTTGCTTGCATTATATGATCTAGTAGTGGGAATCAGACACAGTAGCATTGAGAAATTTCATTGAGAAATGTTTTTGTTATTATGTTATTAGTTATAGGATATATAAAATCTGACTCAGTGTGAATTAGCTCAATTTTGGATGGCAAAGATGGTTTGATGATAAAATAGTTATTAGGAAATAGTTTGAATATGTAATACTTTCTTAATTGTGCTACTGCTTCAGCTAATAGTACTTTAGATGTAGATGAGTTAAAAGGAAAGAGACCTCTAACTTTGTAGTTCAGTTTCTGATAAGTGATAGACAATGGTTTTTTTGATGATAGAAGCTGAAAGTAGGAGTTTGAAATTGTAATAAAAGTATAGTAATCTGCAAGTTTGTGTCAAAAATATAACAGGTATTGTAGTGATTGTCTGTTTGATATTAGAAAATAGGTTTGTAGTTCTGAAAAAAAGTTTTGTTATCTTTCAGATAATGTAGAGAGTTTTGCAAAATAGTTGCCTGGTAGTTTGTCAAACTTGAAGATTTTTCTTAATCTGTTAACAGTAGCACTTGTATATGATCTTTGTGTAATTTAAAGTGTAAATAATAGGATAGCTTTGATATGTTTTGGTATTTTACTGTAGTCTTGTGGTAGTAATATAAGTTTTTTTTAAAGTAGATTAGTGATTACAGCTCTAATTTCCTTGGATGTTTGTTTATTTTCATTTTGAATTTGCAGAAAGTCTTGTGCATAGTAGATAGTTTTGTAGATTATGAAAGAGTTGTAATTGGTAAAGTTAAGGTTAGAGAGGTATTGTGCAATAAGCATTTGCTTGAGCATAGTATTAATAGTTTTGCATATAGTTATATCTGTAATTGTAATTTGGTTAGTCTGTTTATATGTAGCTAAAGCATTGTTATATAGGTTAGTATATTTTTTTGATATGCAGGGGTAGTATTTGGGTTTCTAGTAAAGGTAGTAAAGAATCTAATGTTAAGATATCTAAATTTAAAAAATATTATAGTTGGAATTACAAATTCAGTTGGTATAGTAACAATTTTATGATCAATGAAATCTGGAATGCTAGCTAGTATTTGAAATGCTTTGGGAATTTTCTTATATAATCAAGTTTGTTAATCAAATGAGGTATTAATTTGTTCTGTAATTCTGATTTGTATAGACTCTGCCTATTCTGAGTCATTAATATCATTGAACCTAGATATGTTAAGTTGTTTTTGAGTAATTTGGCTATATGTTGGTCTGGTGTTATCAAGGTTGTTAGATATTGTGGTTGTAGAGATTTGTGATACTGTAGCTGTGGTATTGGATAATCCTGGTTCAGGTATTGTTTGTGTATTAAGTGATTGGAGCTTAGATCATTTTTTATCTTGATGTTAATTGGGTGTTGATTGAGTTTTAGAAAATCTAGTTGTGAATTTGGTAGTTTTAGTAAGATTGTGTTGTAAAACAGAAAGGTGTTTGTTTCTTTTAGTATTGGTATCTTGTGTTATCTGAGCAATATTATATAATGTAGTAATTAATAACTGTGTTTGTATAATGTTTGCTGCAGAACCAGCAGTAAGGTTGAATATAAGCTCATTATCTTGTAAAATGTTGCTTGTTTGTGATAGTTTATCTTCTGTATCAAGTTCTGTGATCATATTGTATAGTATAAGTGGGAGATCTTTATTAAATTTGGATGCCTTGAATTCCTTTTGGGTTTTTTTATATAACTGAATTGTTAGTTTAAAGTCACAACTACATATAGTACTGGAGTGTTTGACACTAATATTTATGGAGTTGTTTCTTGTTGTTGTAAGGTCAAAAAGTGTTGATTGGAAAGATTCTTGTGTTTGTATAACTATTGGATTAGAAATATAGTAAGGTTAGATATGTAATCAGATTTGGTAAGATCTATAGTAAAGAGATATTTGTTAGCAAAGCTAGGAATAAGAAAAGTAACTGTAAAAGTAAGTTTAGATAGGTCTTTTATAATAATGTTGATGAATTCTTTTGCATATTCAATAGGAAAATTAGAGGTTGAAATTGTAAGTATAGAGTTACTTGAACTAGTAAATTTTTCAATAAAATAAGCTAATGGAGAAGAAAAGAAAGTGCTTTGAGAGGTTGTTTGGTTTGAAGTTTGTGGTGAATTGGTTTGTAGGTTATCTGTAGTTTTTTTGTTATTTTTTGGAACCATCATCTTATGCCTATATGCTAGGTTAGTAAAGATGTAAAGGTTCTTAGAACCACTTTTACTAAATTGTGGGTTATTTGTTGTAGTCTGTTTTCAATATTATTGTAATTTAGAGTTGCTAGTAAAATTTTTCCTAAGGTTTTCACCTCTTTTAGATTAAATTTACTGTGTAGAACAAGTTTAATTAATGGTCTAAGGTCAGTTTACTTAGTAGTTATTGCTCTATATTCGATATAAAATTTTTCTTCTTTTGTCTAATTTTGGTAAAATAATCTACTATTATTTTAATATTTAGAATTACTATATAGATAAGTTTTAGAACATTATTTTTTTTTATTATAATATACAGATTTATATCTTTTCAAAGAATTTGAATACTTGATTTTTTTTATTCTTAATTTATGATTTAAGTTAATTCTAGCTTAAACTAGTAGCATCTAGTATTATAATTAGTTTTTGACATTATTTACATTACTATTATTATTATATTTAACATTATAACAATTCTAAATAGATATAACTTTATAATAACAATGTTTTTTGTCTACTAAGTATTAATTATACTGTCTTGTTTCTTTAATTTATAAAAGAGAAGTATTGTTAGTCTGAAACTTCATATTTGGTTTTTTTTTGATTTAGAGTAAATAATTATTAATTAATATTTTATAAATATAGTACTATTTAAATAATTTAAATTATTATAATGTGTAATTTAAAAGATCTTAATATTAGTATATATATTCAATGTATATTTTGTTTTTTATATATTTCTAAAAAATATTGACTATAAAATAACAAAAACATAAATCTGATATTTTATTTTTTAAATATAATTTAAGAAATTTAGATATATATATATTTATAAGTATTGCAAAAAAAACTTTAAATTTTTAATCTAATAAGAATTAGGAATTTTTCTTTTATGATACTTTTTTTTTTTTTAATATTAATGGTGAGGCCATGCCTCTATCTTTATTGAATATTTAACTGAGATTTTTACATAAAG
>CAJVQA010005348.1:0-16254 GCA_910591915.1 Cetraspora pellucida | reverse complement strand
ATTTTGTTCTCTTAGCTAGGTGTAAATTTTGTTGCTCTTTCTTTTCTACTAAGGGTTCTAGTATTGCTTCTTAGTGTATTTTGTGATATTTTTCTCGTTTTGCTTCTCAATAATTTTGGTCGAGGGATCTGCAGGGGAGAGTTCCGTGAATAAATTGTATAAAACTGTTTAATGAATTTATTACTAATTTATTACTTATTAAATAATATATCTGATCATATTTTCATAACTGGACTATATTTAAACTTATTAACCAAACTCTTTTTAATAATTTTTGGTAACAACAATATCTTTCACTTTTCATATTAATTCAACCTGGTACCATTCTTTTAATGTTTTTATTACTAATGAAGAACTTCTTCAAACTTTTTCTCAACTACCTAATAACAAATTCTGTAATTCTATTTGTATTAGTTATAAAATACTCAAACATATAAGTTCTGAATGCTCTTCTGCTATTACTAGTCTTTTTAATTACTGCTTTCTTGAAAATAAAATTTCTAAGCAATAGAAATATAGTAAAATTTATCTCATTTTTAAATGTAATATCTTTGATAATAACCTTAACCTTACTCAATCTATAAGTTTTGTTGAGCATATTTCCAAACTCTTTATCAAAATTCTTACAAACAGACTTAGTTTTATATTTTTCTTTAATCCTATTCTTTACCTTTTAACTATGTTGCCTTTTCTAACAATAGTACTTAAATTCCTATTCATATTCGAAACAATCTTATTGAAAATATTACTTGCAATCACAAGAATATTTGGTTACATTCACAATATATAAGTAAAGTATATGATTCTGTTAACTTTACTTATTTTAAACATTTATTTTCTTATCTTTCACTTCTTATATTTATCATTAATATTCTTTCTAATCTTCTTACTGATTGCTATAACTAAGTTATTACTAATCTTAGTTTTACTTTTTCATACTCAGTTTAAAATAACATTAACTAAGGTGAAACCATTACTCCTTTATTGTGGCATATATATTATAATTTACTTATCTCATATATATATATACAAATACTTAGTTATACTTTATAATTTTCTTGAACTACTAATCTTAAACTCTAAACATCTGACTTATTACAAAAACAATACTCTGTTTTGTTATATATAAATAATACTCTTTGAGTTATTTTATTATAAATTAAACTTTCTAATATACTATTTATAGCTAAATTATTTTATATTATAACTAATATTCAAATCAACTCCTCAAAATCTATTCTGGTTACCAACAACCTTTCATCTTACTATACTTCTATTCTATATAACAATTATCTTTTTTTACTTTATTCTTTAAACTATCTTTTAAATTTTTAGATTGCTGATTCACTTTGGACAATAGGCAACTCAAACATATAAAACTACTTATTGTTAAATCTTCTCAACTTATTCAAATTGCTAAAACTAAACATATTACTGACTCATATACCCATTACATATTAATACAATTATCATTTCTATTTTTAAATATCAATTTTAAAATATTGTAGTTAGCTAATCTACTTACAACAAATTTTTTTTTAGCATATTGGACTTGTTAAACTTAAGGCCAAACTTTGTTATATAATACTCTTTAGTACTCTTTTATATCTTCAAATTTACAATATTAAATACATTTAGAATATCCAATTACAACACCATATTTTTAATCTTTTTAAACAATTTAATAATTTTGGGCTATTAGAAACATCTAGTTATATTTATATTTAATAATTATAAAACAATCTCTGGTCTTCTATTAACATCTTTTTACATCTTAATATAATTATTAATAGTCCCAATCATCTAATTACAAACTTTAAAATAATTCAGCTTATTAAGCATATTGGCTAAACATTTTTAACTAATCCAACTTGCAATATTTCATATATTTTAAATAATGAAATTATCTTTCTTGAATCTTTTTTTTTTCTTATTTTAAATACTCTATTTCAAAAAATAATTTAGATATTACAAACTTCTTTTTCTTGATCAATTTACTACATATAAAAATTTATGCCTATTATATTAGTAACATATTTTTTTTAGACTAAACAAATTCTGTAAAAGTGTTATATCTTAATAGTTTACTATTCTTAAGAATATTACTACCAGTTATTCTTATTAATATATTTTATATAATTATTTTAATCTAACTCAAGTAAATTACTTTTTTATACTACTAATTATTTTATTTCTAATACCGAACCTTGGCTACTTATTATTCTTAATAATCAAATAATTATTAATAAGGTTAGAAGGTATAATAGCCCTATAGGTCTTACTCTTATTACTTACTGGCACTGCCTATTTTAGTCTCAGTTTTCTAATATTTATTCTACTCTCTCTTCTATTGTTACAATATACCCTGAATGTTATTTTAATTTCAATTAATTACTAACAAATGCAATATTTTTATTTTTACAAACTTAGCTACTAAACTACTCTGTTATATTAATTTTGATAAAACTCTTAATCTATATACTAACTTTTTTGCCATTGCATATTCTGTAGCTATATAGTACTTTTTATATATTCTATTTCCTTTTTCATTAACAATTAACTTATAACAACTGTCTTGTATCTTTTAATTAGACCAACTTACTAATAGTCTACAGTCTATTGCTAACTTTAATTACAATCTATCTATTATTTTATTCAATACTGATAGTTCTGTTATTGATCTTAGTACCTTCTAATACTCTATAATATAGATTAGATTCATGTAGATAACTACAACTTTTCATTTATTTTATACACAAGTTAAACTCTAGTCATGTTTTTTTAAAGCTAAAATTTTTGCTATTCTCTTAGTAATCATTACTACTTCTAGAAACTGCTTTGTTTACATATTTACTAACTTACAATTAATAATCTCTAAATATTATAATATTTGATATTCATCTTCTATACTTTTCTATTTATTAACTTCATTAACACATATAATAATCAGCTTACTTTTTACAAAGTTACTACACATCAAGATGACCTATTCAATAATTTTACTAACTAACTTGCTTGCAATTACCAAATACTGTCTTTTTTAATATTTTTAACTAATAATCTTTATAATCTTACTTATATTCTATTTACTAATCAAGTTTCTATTGAAATTCCTATTTAACAATCTATTTGTACTATTTGTCAAGCTTATATTATAACATTTTGATCATTTTAATATTACTTTTAATAATGGTTTACTATAGTATCTAATATTAACTAAAAAATCATTTAGCTTTATATTAAAAACAACTAAAAAATCTTTAATTTTGCTCATAACATTTATTCTTCTATTTTCAAAACTTTTTATATTAAAATTTTTCCAAATAAACTATCTGTTTCTTATACTTTTTACAAACATAACCCTTTATACTCCTCTTCTTGTCATCAATGCAATTAAATTAGTTTTTTACTATACTGAGTTACCAACTCTTTTATCTAAATTATCTATCATCTAGTTTCTAATTCTCTTAACTGTATTCTAAATGCAACTGCTTTTGACATGTTTACTAATCTTGTTTCTAACTTATATAAAGAAATTCTTATACTTAACAGTTTCAAACTATATAACTTTTCATATATATCATCTCTTACTTTTACTTTATCTAGTTTAGTTCTTACTGATCTTATTTTTATTATTTATAATACTTTTATTTCTTATTGTATTGCTATTTCTCTTTTTATTTAAACTTTTTATTTATTTAAACTAACAAATATACAAACAAATATGGATTTTATACAGTCTTAAATTACACCTTCTACTAATTTAACTTATAGTTCTTCTTTTAGTTTACCTTTATCTCTTATTTCAATATTACAAATTATTACTAAAATTGATCTTTGAACTATTTAATAGATTAAATATTATGTTCTTTTTCCTTATATTATTACTAACACCCAAATCTAGATAAACCTTGATCACTCTTATAGGTTTAGATTATAGATTATATATTTGAGTCTTTATTATTCATATATAATTTAAAAGCAAGTTTTTCTTTATAAAAAGTTTAATTAAATTTTAATAAAGTTAAAAATATGATCTCACTATTAATATTTTTTAAAAAATAATAAACAGATAGAATAGTCTTGAATAATTAACAAAATTAAAAACAATATAAAATTACAAAAAAGCAGAACTAATAAAGAACATATATAAAATAAATAAAGTGTTTAAAAACAAAATATATTAAAAAAATAACTTAACATATTAATGATACTAAAAGTAAAAAAATTTAAAAATAGATATTAGGATAAAAAATAACCTATATGTATTTTTTAGATATAGTATTAGAATACAAAAGTTATTAAAACCATAATTGTTTAAGAAAAATTGAATTAAAATAGAAGTAACTAATTTAATATACATATTTAAATTAGCAACTTAATGCAAGAAGATAAAAACTTATTATATAACAACATTTTAAAAACTATTAAAATCTAACAAGTAGAGAAAAAAAACAAAATAGTTTAAAAAAGTAAAAATAAAAGTATTTAAAAAATTAAAAAGTAAAAGAATTA
The DNA here is from genome assembly GCA_910591915.1 of Cetraspora pellucida. Classification (NCBI taxonomy): domain Eukaryota; kingdom Fungi; phylum Glomeromycota; class Glomeromycetes; order Diversisporales; family Gigasporaceae; genus Cetraspora; species Cetraspora pellucida. Next base: position 11,739 of record CAJVQA010005348.1, on the reverse strand, counting down.
AAAATTACTTTAAAACAAATAAATACAATTTACAAACAATAAATATTAAGTAAAAGAGAATTTTAAAAAACAAAAAAAAGAAAAAATAAATAGCTTATAATTTATAAAATGTATGATAACTAGATAAAATAATAAATAAGAAAAAAAATAAAATTTTAATAAAATACTAAAGAATATAAAATAAAGACAATAACTTAGCAACTATAATTAGCAGATGTAATGAATATATAAAAAAAAATAAACAAAATAGAACTATTAGAAATAAATAAAAAAGAACAACAAGGTCAATATAATTTCAAAAATCTTAGTAGAAAAAAATAGGAATAATATCAAAATAATAGTAGATTAACTGCAAAAAAAATAGAAGTAGAAGAATAAAAAAGTAAAAAAAGACTTAAAAGATTAAAAACAATAAAAAAATAGAAGAAAAAATAATTTTAAAACAAAAATTTAAAGATATTAAATAAGAATTAGTAAAAATGCTTAAAAAAATATAACAAAAAACAAGAAAAAGTATATAATTTATAAAAATGTTGCAGTAAATATAAAATCTAAAAAAAGTATCAAATAAGAATATAAAAATAAGATGAGTTCAAATAAGTAAAAAAAAAGATTGGCCAAAAAAAGAAATTAATATTAAAAGTAAAAAGATGACCAAACATCAATAGTAACAGAATTAATAACAGCAATCTTAATAATATCAAAAGAAAAACAAGTAGAAATATGTACAAATAGTAATATTGTAATAAGAAACATTAACAAAAATTTAAGTATGCACACAAAAGTAAGGTACTGAAGAAGAAAAATACAATATAGTATTAATTAAAATAAACAGTTAATATGTAAGATAGAGCCTATTAATTATTTAAGTAATATTCACAATTGATTTTAATTTGTAAAGTGATCCTGTTATATCAAAAATTTGTAATAAGTTCTAATTGATTATTTTAAGATGAAATTGGTAAAATAAATATAATAGCCAATAAGAAATTCTGGCTGAACCTCAAAATTAATTTTACTTCAATTTTAGTCAGGATCAATAATTGGTCAATTAATGTTAGTTAATTACAATTTTTAGTTTAAGATCTTGTATTTATTAAAAACTAAATTTATGATAAGAGTTTCTGAATTCTTAATAATATGCATATCGCCGAATGTTATTATTCATATATGCTAAATTCTGGCAGAATGCCGGAATATACCAGCAGGTAGGTATTCAGCTAGCTGAATAGAACAAAAAAAACTATTCAGTAACCTTTTTACCAAGATAATTTTCATCTAATATATTACTAATTTCAATAACTTTGACTAGTGTAATGTTTATTTAATATGACTGATAAAATTACAATTTTCAAGTTAACTACATAAAATTTTTATATCAAAATTTTTTATTTGTAGTTCTCATTTCTCTCTTTATAGTAACAACCTTGGTTTTTGAATTTTGAATAAACATATTGTTGTTATATTTTGAGTAAAGTTATTTACTTTGTTGAAGAATTGACTATGTAAATAGAATAATTTGAAAAAATATCATTGTTACGCTATTCTAGGTGAGGTAAAATATTATATACAACAAATTAAACTGTATTATTCACAGTAAATTCGGATCCTTATAAAAAAAATCCAATTATTAATTAGTATATATAATGCCTACTTATGATTCGATTTTATTAATTTGACCTAACGTATGAATTTTTTCATGTATGGCAAAACATGATCATGTCGCATCTGAAGTAGCGATTTATCTAAAGTAGCAACTTTATATTTCTAAAGTAGCAACTTTATATTTCTAAAGTAGCAACTTTATATTTCTAAAGTAGCTCCCTGGCTAAAATTAAAATCTAATGCATGCATGAAGATCTAATTTCAGGGGCTTGATTTTAGTCAGGCGCTACTTCAGATGCGACAATTCTCGTATATAATAAATATGGTAAAGATAGTCATGTCAAATTTACAAAGTGTTAAAACGTTAAAACGGTAAAAAATTACTTTATCTATAAACATATAGCACGACTCAATGGTTTAAAATTTATCTTTTTATTCTATTTAATAACAAAACTATTACCAAAATTCTTAGTTATTTTTTTATTTGATATTTAAATAAAAGGCTTTATCTCTTTGCTCACTGGACACAGAATATAGCGCAGATTCGGTAGAATTCTGTCCTTTCGAGGATTATTCTCAATTTCTAGCATGTGGAACTTATCAATTGGCAGAATCAGAAATTAAACAAAATGAATACGACAATGAGGTCCAAGAATATAATGATAATCACGATAAAGTATCATCTCAACCAAAGAGGAGATTAGGAAGACTACTATTGTATCAAATCACGAATGATGAATATTCTGTTGCAATGTAAATTATTTACATACTGAACATTAGCTATTCTTATTTTATAAAGATATTAAAGTAGTTTTATAAAATAATTGAATAGGAAAGAAATACAACGAATAGAAACTTCTGCTATATTGGACATTAAATGGTTTGTCCATAATTATTTAAATTGAAAACTGTCTTTTTCATAAACAACTAATGTTTTTATAACCAAGGTCACATCAATGTATCGATAATCAAATGATCCTTGCGTTAGCGGATGCATCTGGAAAAGTTGGTTTATATAGGCTGAATCAAAATAAAGTGTGTTTAATTTTTCTGCTAATCTTAAATGGTTGCAACATATTAACCTTTTCATCATTAATTTAAAAGTCACAACTTGATCTCATTATTTTGCATTCTGTAAATAATGATGATAAGTTATGCCTTTCTCTTGATTGGTCTGATCGTATAGGATTAAGGTATCAGTTGGACTGATTATAATAAAAGCCTATTATCATTTCGTTTATATAATATATTAATTGTTTTTACTTGTAATAAATAGTAATGATAGGTCAATTGTATTATCACAGAGTGATGGAACTATAGCAGTTTTATCTGTTGATAGACAGTTTGGAATTGTTGAAAAAAATCGATGGATGGCTCATGATTTTGAAGCTTGGATAGCTGCATTCAATTATCATAACACAAACATAATATATTCTGGTTAGTAATTTATATCAAACGTTGAAATTTATTATTTTTATGATATTGATTCTTGTAAAAATTAGGTGGGGATGACTCTTGTTTGAAAGGATGGGATTTGCGTACAAATTTATCATCTTCACTATTTACGAACAAAAGGTTGTAATAATCAATTCAAATTTTTACTTATTTAAAAAATTAACATATTATATACTTCAGACATCATCAATCAGGTGTTTGTAGCATCCAATTTAATCCACATTTTGAGCACTATTTAGTTACAGGGAGGTAGGAAAATTTATAAAGTATCAATTTGTTAATTAAATTACTTACAAACAATTATCTTAATTATTTTATTTTGAAAGCTATGATGAACATATACTGCTTTGGGATACAAGAATGTTGAAACAGCCAATATCAGATCATCATATAAATGGAGGTGTCTGGAGATTAAAATGGCATCCGAAAAAGAAGGATTTTTTACTAAGTGCGTGCATGCATAATGGATTTCATGTAATAAAAGTTAATTACACGTCTGAAGCAAATAATAATGGTAGTTAAATTAAATATTTATTTCTGTTAGATATAATAAATAATATAATTGATAAATCAAACAATTTCCATAGATTCATATTCTATGCATAATATAACAAGTTTTATGGAACATAAATCTTTAGCGTATGGTGTTGATTGGTCATATTCCCAAAATTTAGCAGCAAGTTGTTCTTTTTATGATCATACTATTCACCTTTGGTAATGTAATGTAATGTAATTTAAGTTTAAAAATAAAAAATAAAATATTAATTTTCATTTTATTTGTAGGAAACCATTTTTAAATTAAATTATTTTGTAAATTGTTTTACCAATTATTATAATGAATATATTTAATGCATCAGGTACGACTGTTAAGTTTATAATTAATAAATTTACTGAATAGATTTATAAATATATAGATTAACATATCAATATGCATTTTAATAAAATCTCCAGTATTTGAAATACCGAACAAGATCATAATATTGTATTAAAATATTTACGAAAATCATAATTATAGAAATAAAGATCGGTAATTTCTCATTTATTAACATACTGCATCTAATACCTATTGCTATCGGTATATTTTCATTTACCCTATGGTGCTTTTACATTAAACTACTATTTAATTCAATAAATTCGTTGCAATATTTAATAAGCAACTCAGCATTATGTGTGTTGGCATGGTCAAAAATATCATCAACGTTAGAGCGTTCAACGTAACCATCGCTAATAATTTTCTCTATCGCATCTTTTTTCAAGTCTCCTATTTCGTAATAATCAGAAGCCTTCAACAAATCTATTAAAATATTTGATTGTCTTTCTTTTTCTTTAAAAATATTCTCATCTTGATTATCATAATAATCGTTGTAGTAATCTTCAGTTCTACAATTAATAATCTTAAAGGTATTGCTATCTGAATTATTTTTTGTAATAGCCATATCAAGTGGCATAGAATATAGATATCTTAACAAAACTACAAACGATTCAGGATTAATGGCGCATGCAGGAATTCTTGCTATTTTATACGGGTCGCCATCTCTATAATTACTTGAAAATGCAATCTTGAAATGATTTGAAGCTGCTGCAAGTACATATCTATTTGCGCAAATCTCACCATATTCAGCTTTAAAATTATTCCATTTTTCTTGCAAATCATCACTAAAATCCTGACCTACGATAAATATTACATCATTAAGTGAATTGTGTTCATCTAATAATTGTTGAAGTGACTTTATAAGGTTTAGGGTCTTAACGTTCATATCCTCATTATTTTTTTTGACTTGAATATAATCATAAATATTAGGTCTTATTATTTTGTCGGCTCCTGCAACTTTCAATAGTTTTCCGTATTTTACAAGAGTAGGTTTAACAAAATTTTGATCCAATCGGCTAGCGCCAATAACTAGTTTATCAGCTGAAACCCAATTTAATTCATCAAAAATATTTTCATTCGGATACATGTTTAAAAAGATTGTTTCGCCTTCATAAAAATCCGACTCTGTAAGAGTACACTCCTCACATTCTTCATTGAGTATAATATAGATATCATCAACAATCTTTTTTAGGAGAAGTTCTTCAAACATCCATTGATCAGATTTTATTAACTCCGAGGCTACCTCGCGTAAATGTTCAAGAACTATGTGGGCACTTGGTTTTCCGAAATTTTTAAACTTTTTGAATATTGATGAAGTAGGACTTGGAACTACGTCATTGTGAAATATTGCCCTTTGTGTAAAAGCTTAAAAAAATTTTCGATAAATAAAAGGCATTTAGAATTGTTAAACGTGTAATTTAAATTATTTACCTATTGTTTTATACCTAGGTAAGCACAATGTGTTAAAACTTTCAAATTTTTTGGGGATCTTTGCATTTGTTGAATAAGGTGATTCAATATACATCTCTGCCGGAATGAAACCTAAAATTCTCAATTCACCATTCCATTCAACATCAGAAAACCCAAGTCCATCTACATTATCATAAAGATATTTAACTATAATTGTAGAACGATATAATAGGTTTTCTGGAGGTTTTCGATCGTGGGTATACTTTACAATCGCTCTTGCACATTCTAGAAAAGTTCGTTGATTTACTTCATATTTAAACCCCATTCTTTTAAGAATGTCTAAGCAGTAATCATCATTTTGAATATCATCGTGAAGAAATAGGTCAGACCCTTCAAAAGTGATTTGAAATAATGGAATTCTATAATCATAAAGATCTCTTGCATTTTTAAGCTTCTTAGTTTTCTTATTTGGAAATATAGCTTTATTTATGATCCAATATTCAGCTTGGTCCAATTCCTTCGATTTTAAAACGCTTATAATGAATTTAAGGTGATTTTCGTGATTTTCCCTTGGAAGCACATAATGATTTTGTAAATAATTAATAAGATCTATGTAAGAAGTATCCAATGCTTTTAGTGTCTTTTTGTGACGTTCCTTTTTGGCATTGAGGAATAGCTTATTTGGATGGTTTTTCGAATTCATTACAATACCATCTGGTGGAAGGAACCCATTAATTGGACTCGCGAATTGTTGTCCACATAAGGTAGGCCAAATAGGTAATTTACGTAAAATGTCTTTAAATTCAGTTTTTACTGTAAAGTAAATTTATAATGGAATTAATTATAAAATATTTATATGAATACTATTGTTATTTATTGTTATATTTACCTATCGTTCCATCGTTTAAACTAAAATTATTCCAATTTTCGATAATAAAATTTCTTAACGCCTTAGCCTTAACTTTATTGTTTAAAAAGCCGAAAGTTTTGCCATTTTGTTCTGCATTATGAATTGATTTTAAAATTTCATCTGGCGTCCATTTGTGGATATAGTCATTTAGTTTCTCATCCCAGGGACGATCAGTAAATCTAATTCCTAAAGCTTCAAGTATTTTGATCAGTTCTTCATAATGCGTATCATCTTTAGGTAATTCAATTAAGGGTTGTCTTGAATCTAAAAATGTCAATTCTTTTGTTGGACGTATAACCTCTAAAAGTGGATATTGAAAAAATGCTTCCAAACTGGCGTTTGATTCCAAAATAAATTTCCAAATTTTATTTAGCCAAATTTTATTGGGAATGTACGTAGATTCAGGATCCCAATTTGTTATTTGTTGCCCAAATGGAATTTCATATTTTAAAAGATTTCCAAGAGATACAGCATTAAATTTCCTTACGTTGGTTTTCTGCTGAAATTCAATATTTTCAAAAAATTTTTTCAATTTATCATCATCACTACATATCTCGTCAACAAAATTTGATAAATCAGCATTTGGCACCAAATTACATTCTTCAAATGTCGCTATATATTTTTGCCTAGATCGTCTATCAAATTTGCCCCAACTCTTATCAGCAAGTGGAATCAAATTAATGTTATGTAAATCTTCATAGTTATTATCTTCTAAAATAAATAAAAGTAATGTGATCAATTGCTCATAACTAAATTTGTTTGAAAGATCTATGTTCCGGAGATTTTCCCTAACCATTTTTGCGGGAATTGGGGCCCATTTAACATCTACATTTTTTAAATCATCTAACATTTCCGATGATAAATGCACACTCTTCACATCACTATATTCAGAAAGTATATTGATGATAAACTCATCGCTATCAAAGAACGCCTCTTGTAAAGAGACATATGACCCATTTCCATTAGCTGATCGAAAGAGGGGCTTATCCATAGGAAGATTTTTAAGAACTTTCTCCCCGAATTCTATTACATAAATAGCAGCTTTTTCTCTGTTAAGTGGTAAAGGCCACAAATATTTCAATATTTGTTTATGATTGATGTTATTATTGATTAAATATTCTACGACATCCACCAAAAGATTAGCATATAACATAGGTAAAACTTCTAATAGTAGATGCTTATTCCATGACAACTTAGATTTGTCCATTTCAACCAATGAATCGTCGTCTAAAAGAACTGTGGATCTATCTGAGGATATTGCCCAGTCTCCATTAAGATGTACTGGTAGACGAGTCACTTGAGGTAGAGGTAAATAACAATATAACCGTCCATTCACTGCTCTTTCAGTTGGATGTAAAGGAAGTGAAGCAGCAACACCTCCACGTAATAACATTCGATGGCATTTTGCGAATTTAGTTAATGCTATAGATTCGACAGAAACTCCTCCGATGCATACCTGCCACAACTTTGAAATTGTATTAATACCATCTTGAAATTCGATATTTAGACAAAATGAAGTAAATCCTTCGTTCGTATGTTGCCTTTTCTCTTGAATTTCCTCAGTCATATTAGGAATATTAATTTTCCACAACAATGCAGTTTGATCAGGTTGAGAGACTTTAGCTAACTTCTTAACTTCAAAAGATTGGATATTTCGAAAAAAGATTAATTCCGAAATTGCATTTAACTTCAGTTTTTCTAAGAAGCCTAAAATATCGGAAGTATTAAAGATTTCGTCACATATTTCGCTTCGACAAACGCGTAGTGGAAGCCTAAATAATGTTCCTTTGTATTCCTGATCAAATCTACAACCTTCTATCCCAACATATGGGGCTAATTGATCACTGAACAAATTTCTAAACTCTTCATCAAGAAAATTAATTTGAATACCACGCTGTTTTGGAAGAAATTGTTCATGTGGATCCAAAAACGAAATGTATTTGCCACTGACAAAACTAGGAACATCGGTAAAATGAAAACATGAATTAAATCCAATCCCAAATTTTCCGATTTTTGTAGAATCATCGCGTTTTCCACCCTCATGAATATTAAGTAGTGAATCAAAATCATGATTATTGAACATTCCATCATTATATATCCAGATTGCTGGACCTTGCCAAACTGCCATTTCTTTTGTTATTAAAGATTCACATTGTTGACTCATCGAACGTTCGTCAACCGTAACACTATGAAAATTTAAGGATTATTATAAATATTTGATACTTATAAAATGAAGCTACTTTAATATATTTACCGAAAAATTTTGGCCCCCGCGTCATCTGCATTTTGCAAGAATTCACCTACATTTAAATTTTATAGTAGTTGACCGAGACAATTTTTTCTTGTCAATTAATGTGGTTAAGCTAGCCTGTTGAATACTGTTTTTAACTTCATTAATAAAACTTTTATTACTTACGAAATACAGATTCATATGGATAATCCTATGAAAATATAAATAATATAAATTCAAGTTTAAAAGTATAACAAGGTCAAAATTTTAGTACTACCTTTATAATACTCTTAATTAGATTAATCAATCTAGAGCTCTGTCCATATTGCTTTACCCTGTCAGATAATAAAAAACCATTTCTTTCTTGATACATCTTGGTGATATTTTGTCCAGTCCTGAATAGATATAAATGGTTATTCTTGGCATTCAGCTAATACAGAGACGTTATTTAATGACTTTATTTTTATTATTGAAAATAAATATGACAATTGACCAGAAATAGAAATTATAATTGCACCGGGTACGCATTGCGAGTGATACAAACCCAAAAACGGAAATTAGCCAATAGGAGAACGTCCCGACACGTGAGCAAATCTAAGAAAACAACGAAAAAAGCAAAAATGCAAGAATATGAGTGTTTAAACCTGTCTTGAAGCACTAATTAAAAATGATGGAAATAAAATCTTACACATGAGTTATTATTTATTTTTATTGCTTCTAACTTCAATGCCCTAACTATAAAATTTTAAATTACGACTTAATGTAATATTGTTAATGTTACCACAAAACGTGGTTGAGAATCTATTCATATTGTTGACTCTAATAGAGTCAGCAATAAAGATAAATTCTCAAAGTTAACCGGATTTATTTTTAAATCCGGATCAATCCGTTTTTATCATAGCACAGTACAATAGGGGTTAAATCACCACCCTAATTAACTTCGCTGGTCAATCAGATTTCAAAATCTTGTGTATCGCAAAAGAAGTGAAAAAAATCTAAACAAATAAACGCTTGTAGCTCAAAACTTTGCTTATGAAAGTGCCTTCCGCGTACTAACAAAAACTTTCCATCATGAATTTTACTATAACTATGACCCTCTAAACCAAACACTAACCTAATGGTGGGACCCTAACCTTAAACTAATTGCGAAACAACGTTGTTAATAAGATCACACATAGTCGGCGAAATTTTTTAGGATCCACTCTTTTTTAAAAAGCGTCAAATTTTGAGATTATATAATCAAACATGATTGGTTAATTTTTGTGTAATGAAATTTGGATGGTTAAAAATATATATAACCAATTTTTTTATATATTAAACTACGGAGGAAATCACACACGGTGTGATCAATTAAAACAAATTATTTATTTTATTTTAAATTGATCACACCATGTGTGGGATTCACTTTGAATCGGGCATGTTTCCACCTATTATATTAAACGCAAATTTTTTTAATTACATTAACCCCTGCATGTGGCCTCTTACGTCATTTTTTCAGGTCGTTAAAAATTATAGTCAGAATATTATAAAGAATAATTTCCTGAGAAATTTCATATATGGGGGCACCCATAGCAAAAGCAGGTGATAAATCTATATATTATATAGTTCTATCACCTGCTTTTGCTGTGGGCACCCCCATATAAAGAAACTTGATAAGCATTATTTAACATAGTGAATTTGGCTATTCAAGAAATTACTACTAATAACAAACTGGAAAGTATTTAATTAATAATTAAAGCATTTTATTTCTTCATTTTGATGTTAATATTTTTTACATCATTATAGAAATAAAAAATTCTAACTATTAAAATTTATCTTAAAATTTTTGATTTTGCAATTAGAAATTTTAAGTCTTTAAAAGAGAATTCTTGAATGTTTTCATTGGTAGATAAAGAAATAAATAGCAATCAGAATTAGATAAATAATAATCTATCATTATTATTATTGTTATCATTTTTATTTTCTTTGAATTTATCATTAATTTTATTATTCTTTTTATTAATTTTATCATTAACTTTATTAGTTTCATTATTTTTATTGACTTTATTAGTTTTATTATTTTTATTATTATAGTTATTATTTTTATTAGGTTTATTATTAATTATTATTATTTTTTTTTGGTTATAGTTTTTATTATCAGTAATTATTTTTTTTAAAAAAAAATTATAAATAGATATGTATTATAATAAGTATTATAGACATATATATGAATATATATGTATTTTCTTTATTTTAAGTGACAAAACTAATTTAGCAATTGCAATTTATTGTTATTCATTTTGAGATTAGTATATATTATATACTTTTAATGATATGATGTTTAATAGTATTTATCTTAGCTTAAACATTAACATTTGCATTATTTAATTTTTGTTATATGTTTGTAAATAGAATAATTAATAATTTTTTTGATAATACAATTAATGTCTATAAGAGAGTAAATCTTTTTTATAGACTTAAATATTTTATTATAATTTAAATGCTTATTTGAATACTAATTACTATCTAAAAAAAATTTAAACTAATAAAACTTAAAATAATATACCTGAATAATTAATAAATATATGAAAAAAAATTTTATTTATATTAATTAATCATTTTGATATATGAAAAGATGTTAGTAGAAATCAAGCAAATTGTTTTTAGTATATTTTTTTTAAATTTAAATTAAAATATCTCAACAACTATTAATCTAAACTTAGTAATTTTTTTATATTTTAATTTTATAACTATATAGAATTAAAATAAAAAAAAATTTATTAAGTTTGGTTTAATAATTGTTGAGATATTTTATTTTAAAGTTTAAAAAAATTTATTTAGAAACAATTTGCTTGGTTTTTACTAGCATTTCTATATAAAGTTTAATATTAGCAATTAAGTTAATTTTATTTAAATTATCAAATAGTATAATTTGTATTTGATCTTTAATATTATTATGAGTATATTAATGATAGAAATTCTATTTTAAGTGTTTTATTATAAACTGTAAACAAATTATATTTGTTATCATTATATAATATTAAATTCTTTTTTTTTTTATTAAAATAATATTCAAGTAGAAACCTTTTATATATAGAATTTAAAGTTCTAAAATTAAAAATTTCTAAACTATATTTGTGCTACAAGTTGGCACCCAATGTGACATTATATTCTCTATTTTCTATGAATACTATAGCTAACTATTGTTAACATTAAGAGTTTTACACATTTTTGACCATAACTTTTGATGTACCAAACCAATTTGGATGAAACAACCAC
>CAJVQA010005347.1:0-16254 GCA_910591915.1 Cetraspora pellucida | reverse complement strand
TTTTGCTATTATATTACTATTATGTTACTCATATTGACAAACCTCCTGTTATTTTACTGTTATTCTGCTGTTATGCTACTATTATGCTACCATTATTTGGCGGATATAGGATAGAATAATGGCAGTTTTTTTTTCTGTTATTTACCTATTATTCACCTTTTATTCATTCGTTCAACCTGTATTAAGTTATAGCATAAAATGAATTTGGCTTTATACTAAGATTAGCATAAAGCTAAATTTATATTATGCTAAACTTAATATTAAATAATTTAACTTTATACTAAGCTAGTATAAAACAAATTCATTTTATGCTTAGTTTTAATTTTATATAAAAAAAATATTCTAACTTTTTTTTTTCTAGAAGCTTTTTGTTATTAATTAGATAATGCTCCAAATAATAGTACTTTTGTTTATAAATTGTTTATAAAGTTAAAAAAGGAAAATTTAAAATAGAATTCTGAACAACTTAGATTCTAGTACTTTAACTATATTTTTAATTTGGCTACAAGGGTGGCTCTAGCTAAAATAGAGGAAAATGTTTGTAAAGTATTAGTATGAACTTTGCAAAACTTTTTTTTTTTTTTAAAAAAAAACAAAATTTATTATACTTAAACAATTAAGATTCAAGAACTTAATTCTGCTATCTGTACATTATCTCAATGTATTGGGCTTTTGAAAAAACATGTAATGCATACTATATCAAATTTTGCAAACCTATTTTAGATTGTCCTACTAGGTGAAACTTTATTTATAATATGATTAAGAATAGGCTATCTTTTAAACAAGTAGGCTTTTTATTTTATTGATTTATTAACTATATTAATAATTTATTTATTATTATATAAGTGCTGCCAAGAGAAAACCTGTTATTAATTATATAGATTTTAGATAATTGATAACTGATTTTTTTTTGACAACACTTATATATACTTTTATTTAAAAATTAACTAATTTATTATTAAAAAAATTTAATTTATTAATATTTAATTTATTATTATTTAATTTATTACTATTTAATTTACTAATATTTAATTTATGAATGTTCTCAACTTCACTATCAAAGTATAAAAATTTGATTAATAATATAAACCTTCTACTAAATAAATAACTAGTAGCTAATTAGATGTTGAGGTAAATTAGTAAATTTTTTTAATTTTACTATTTAATTTAATTTATCTATTTCTTAATTTATTTATTAGAAATTCTAATTTATTGTTAATTTATTATTATATAAGTCATATTTTAATTAATTAATTATTTATTATTACTATTATATAATATTTTTTTAATTAATTAATTATTTATTACTACTATTATAAAATTTTATTAGTATATTAACTGCACAGACCTATAATATTTGTAGGCATTAAATACTCTTACAAGCAATCATGATAGCCTTCATAACTATGTTATTTCTTGTAATCAATAGACAATTTTAGAAAAAATTGCTAAATTTCTTGAGCTATTTAAGGATCTAACAATCAAAATGTTATCTAGTTCATATTGTATAGCTTTTTGGATTATTCTTTTCTTTAATATAATTTTTAATTATGTTGAAGATATGGTCTCAAATTCTAAAAGTTAGTTTTAGAAGTATTGGCAATTTGATCTATTAATCAGACCAATTGGACATAGTTCAATTGGTCTGATTAATAGGTCAAATTGCCTATACTAAAGTTATTAGAATTTTTTAGATTTATTACTTACAATAATTTTAATTATAGTGTTATCACTTACCAGAGTGGCTACTGCAGCATAAAAAAAACTTGTTCAAAACTAATGCAACAATTATGCTATATACAGCTTTAGATTCTCACAGAAAATTTTATTATTTTGTTAAGAGAAAGTTTTCTGAAGATGAGATTAATCAAACAAAGGCTTTGTATATTATTATTCTAATTATTACCAAAAACAAAAATTATAAAATTAGATAATGATGAATAGTGTTGTTCTTTGGACCAATTGGACTTAGCAATTGGACCAATTGGACCAATTGCTAAATCCAATTGGTCAAAGAATAACACTGATTATGAAAGTTGAATCTATTTTAATTTATCTTTTTTTATTTTATTTTATTTTTTTAATTTACTATTTATAATTAGATTTGAGTTATATTTAAATACTTCAGATCCAATTTCATGATATTTAATTTTTTATCACTATATTTATACAATTTTTTTTTTAGAATGAATGACTTTTAAAAAACAAAATATATGCCAACAACTACTACTAATAATAACTTTTTAAATTATAACAATGCTATAAAACTAACTACACGATCAATGCTAGATACAGACTTTGATAATAATGATGAAAAGTTGGATGAACTTGAACATTACATCTCAGAAAACCTAGCAAATAAAGAAATTTACATATTAGCATGATGGAAGGTATAATAATAAATATAGCATATAAAGTTTTTGTCTTGAAAATGACTTTATGATACATAGTAATTAGTGATTACTATGTATTATAAAGTCATTTTCAAGGCAAAGATCCCATATATCTTGTTAATAAATTAATTTAATATATTTACATAGGCATACCAAATCTAGTATTCTTTTCTTTCTTGTATGGCTTATAATTACTTGACAATTTCCACAACTTCTGTTGCTTTCAAATATTTCTTTTCTGCTGATAAAAATATGATCACTAAAAACAGATGTAATTGGCACCTAAAATTGTAAAGGCAGCATAATACTTTTGATTATAAATGCAAGAACTATTGAAGAGAAAAATTTAAAGCTTTAGTTTTTTTTTTTTAAAAAAAGAAGTATAAGTTTTTTTTTTTTTAAAAAAAAAAAATAATTACTGTATTATTTATACTTTAATAAAAACTAGTATAACTTGTTTATTAGCCTATAATATAAGACTCTATTACATTTATTTTTATTTGATCTAATAAGTTTTAAATTAAAGTTTAAAACTGAATATATATTTTATATACAGTTGTACTTACATATAATCACACTATCAGGACCTACAAAAAGTATTCTTATATAGAACATATACTTATATACTTATAATAAAAAATTATTTTTATATATTTAATAGTAGTTGGTTCAACAAATAAATATGCTTAAAATAGGTAATATGTTTATGATGTATTTATATAAAAGATTCTTATATAAAAATGTGACTGTATTTGTTTTTAAATTTTAATTTTATAACACTTATATGAGATTTTTGCTAACTAAATAACTCTTTAGAACTAGTTCTAAAGGGCTATTTAGTTAGCAAAAATCTTATATATTATATTTAAATAAAATTTATATTATAGATATTTGAACCCAAATATGTTTGTGAACTTCAAATTGAACTTCAAACTGAATTTCAAACTGAACTAAACTTGCTTAAAAGGTTCAAAATCAAACTTAGACCAAACATAGATTTAAAAAAAGTTTAGATCTGGATTTGGTTTGAAAATAGAACCAAACTTAAACTTATCTAAAAGTTCAATTTGTAGAGTTTTTAGATTCAATATTATATATATATATTTTTATATAGAAAACAAAATTACTTAGAGTATAGAAATAGAATTAATAGAAATAGAATTAATAGAGGATGGTGATTCTAGTATAGTTGTTGAGTTGTTATCCTCCAAGTGGCAAGTCTAAGGTTCAAATCCCACTTATGATGAAATTTGGAAATTAATCTGTGTTATGGCAAATTGTCTCTTAATGATCAGTTGGATTTGTATATCTATAACTTTAAGTTACACTATCTTAAATAGGAGCTTAGAGCATCTATGCCAAGTGTAATATTACATATACATAAAGGAATGTTAATAACCAGTGTCATATAAGACTTTAGTACAAACTCATGATAAGACCACCAGGCACAGTAAACTAAAGAACTGAAGAGTCAGAAGCCTACTTGAAAATTCCTGAATAAAAAGATAATATGAACTTTTGATGGTATAGTCAGACTGATGGAAGCCTATAAAACATTCTCAAAGAAATAGCAGATAAACTGAATGTCAAGATGTATAGAGAAGCATATAACCAACCAGGCTGCTAGAATTGCCAGAGGAAAAAGATACATAAGTATACCATACCAGGCTATCTGGATTGGAAATCAGAGGAGTTCTGTTGATCCTGAGTAGTGCTTAGTAAGGGATGATGTCATGATGATAGGTATTAAGGTTCTAGTGAACTTTATAAGGGTAGAAATAGTATAACATAGTAGTTAAACAGGTAACCTTTGTGACTGCAAGTGTTAAGTAACTATAGCATGTTGCATAAAACTAGATCAGCTGTATGTAGGACACAGAAGATTTTAGTAAGTTTTCTGTCAAAGATAAACTAGTTCTAAGGATACTTGAAGGCATCAGGTACTTTGGATGGGTATAGCCTTGAAGATGTCATTGTGAGACATAGTGGACTACATATGCAGAAAGTTTAAATAGGCAAGACCCATAGTTGGCTTGCAGGTATGACACCTAGTGTAAAACCTATATAGTAATGTATAGGCTAACTACTTAAATTAGGCACCAAAAGTGCACATGTGACTAGTTGTAACCTCCAATGTAAGGAAGTTTCTAAAGGCACTTGTGTCCAAATACATGAATAAAAACATCAACTCTCATAGACAGAAACTTTAAAAAAAAAAAAAAAAAAAAAAAAAAAAAAAAAAAAAAATAGAATTAATTAGTAAAATTTTGAAAATCATAATAATTTTCAAAATTTTACTAATTAATTCTATTTTTATACTCTAAGTAATTTTGTTTTCTAAATAAAAATATATATATAAAATATTAAACTTGAACATGTTTATAAACTATAAACTAAACCTAAACTAAACAAAATTTTAAGTTCAGGTTTAGTTCATGTTCATAAATTTTAAATTCAATTCAAGTTTAGATTCAATATTTTGCAAAATTTGAAGTTTAGTTCAGGTTTAATGAACTTGGTTTATGAACCTAAACTGAACTAAACTGAATATAGAAACACTATACTTTACTAAGTCACTATACCTCTAATAAACTAAATATTAAATATATGTAAAAGAATATATAACTAACTAGACTGCTAGATTCACTAAAGAAAAAAAATACAGAAGTATATTATACATACTAATTATTTGAATTAGTAGTCTGATCAGAATTTGTTAATTCTGAATAACAATTAGTAGAGAAAATGTCAAAAAAATAAGTACCAAAATCCTAGTAAATTTTATAAAAGTAAAAATAATATAACTTAATAATTAAATAAATAACTATAATTGAAAGTATTAGATAACTATAACATGTTATATAAAACTAAATCAGTTATATATAATACATAATGAGTTCTAGTAAACCTTTTTTCAAAAATAAAATAATTCTAAGAATACTAATAAGGATTAGAAACTTAAATAAGAATGTGCTCTAAAGATGTTCTTGTAATACAAGTTAGATTGCATATGCAAAAGGTTTAAATAAGCAAAACCTTTAGTTTATTTGCAAATATAATATCTAATATAAAACTTATATACTAATGTATAAACAAACTACTTAAATTAGACATCAAAAATACACATGTGACTAGTTGTAACCTTATATATAAGAGAACCTTTAAAAACACTTATGTCCTATAAACTTGAATAAAAATTGTTTCTCAAAAGCAGGAACTTTAATACAAAAAAAAAAAAAATTAATAAATAATAAAATATATATTCAAGAAACTAAACTAAAAATATACTAATAATAATAATTTAAAATTTCCATCCTATAACAATATGTTTGTTAAAAAAAAAAAGTTTTTAAAAGTTTTACTAAGTCACATAAATTATTAAGTAAAATACTCAATAGTGTTAATTGTTAATTATTTTGCAGTTAATTGGTAAATTGCATTTTATACAAATATGTCAATGCATAATAAGTACGTATTGATGATAGGATTGATGGTAAAAAAGCCCACTTTCAAAAGCATATTATCGTATTATCCCACGTTAAGCTACTCGAAACAACACCTCGGGGCGTTATTTTGGAATAATACGATAGCAAATAATTAAAAATTATACTTTCTCAATAAAAAAATACTATAGGAAATTCGTTGTAATTAAAAAAATTGTCTAAAAAATTAAATCCGTAATACTACGCATCGAATAACTTAATTGTAATCATGATAATTACAATAAAATATACATATACGCTTCCCTAATAAAAAATATAACTAACGAATTAGCATATATTTATTACAAATATATAATGTATATATATTTTTAACAAAAAAAAGCACGATATATTTCAATATAAAAAAACCATATATTTTTTTATATTACAAGTTATTTTTCGCCGTTTTTTTTTTTTTTTTTTTTTGTAACTGCCGATTTTCAAAGTCTTTTTGGCCCCTCGAAATAAAACCCATAGCCACCACAGTATATTCACTATAAATTTTTTTAAAGTAAAATCCAAATGAGAAAAATGTCATTCAAACGCGATATCCAATTTTAACTATACTAATATAAAGCTCCATAGAGTTTGCACTAAGATAAATGATCATTTAAAAAAGCTATATACACTATTGTTTTCCGGATGATAATACACCCCTAGTAACATCACCTAAAACTGAGACACCCTTATAAAGAAATTCATCAAATTCATCATCCCCAACCTGAGTTGTTGGCTGATTTCCAATATGTAATTTTTCGAGATCATAGGCATTTGTTTGTCCAAAATCATCTAATGTTGTTGGTGATCCTATGAGTGTTGAACGTCTTGATGGATTAAAAGCAGGAGAATTCAAAGCCGATGTTGATAATGGTGTCATTGTCGAAGTAGTCGGTGTACCAGATGCTGAAGATGATTGAGAACCATTATCATAAACGCTGCTTATGGACTGTTTTCTTGACTTTCCAGCTGTAATCTTTAAGAGTGATGGCCTACGCTTTTGAGCAGACTTTACAGGTATTTGGATTTCTTCAACTTGTGGTGGTTTAAGAGATGCTGAATTTAAAGAGGACTGTCGTGAATTGTTTGTTGAATCAGATTTGTAGCGTGGTGATGATGGCGAAGAATTTTCAGCAGATTCATCTGTAACAGTCTGTAATATAGGAGACGTGACATTGCCACCAGAAGCTTGTAAAGCCAAGTCAATATCATCATCAAAAATGGCTGATCTACGATCTACAAAAGTAGCCACTTTTCCAGAAGCGATATCATCCATGTTACCAGCAGAAAGGCGGCGGATATCTGCGCGATTGTTACGCGCTTCAAAATAACTAGTGTCCTGTTCGTCCTCAGGGTTAGGCACAAAAGGAGCAGGTTGTTGGCGAATATGTTCCCAATCAATTCCATTAAAAAAAGGATGAGCTTTGATCTCTTCAACAGTAGGTCGTTTCTCAGGATCTTGATTTAATAGTCTTGAAATCAGGTCTTTGGCTTCTGATGATAAAAATCCTTCGGGTGGCCATTGAATAACATGGTTTAAAATGTTTCTAAAGATTTCTTGCGGCGTACCATCATTGAAAGGTGGATACCCAACTAAAAATTCAAAAAGACATACACCAAGAGACCACCAGTCTACTGCAGTTCCATGTCCAATACCAAGAAGTAACTCTGGTGCGAGGTAATCTGGTGTACCTAATAAAGCTTTAGAACTTTGACGACTCGGTTTCTTTGATTGCTTAGCTGATGACTGTGGTTCAAAACCAAGATTGATATAACCAGAAAGTTTTGGATTTTCATTAGAGAAAATTGCAGAGACCGGACGAGGATGTCCAGCGTTGGCACGTGAATCAACGCTACCAGTTCTTAAGGTCCTTTGGTAAGATTTCTTATCATCATCATTGTTCGTTTCTCGCTCTTCTTTTATGAACGCCAAGCTACTTTTCTCGGGAATTGAAATCCTGGACAAACCAAAATCAGTAAGTTTTATATGCCCTTCGGATGTAATAAGCATATTATCGGGTTTCAGGTCCCTATGAGTTATGCCATTGCTGTGAAGGTACTCGAGCGCTAATACAACTTCCGCTGTATACATACGCGCCATATCCTCTTCAAAGCGTTCAAAACATTGAAGAAGGGACGATAAATCACCCCCGATTAGATATTCCATTACCTGAAAGAAACAAAATAAAACACTTTCAGAATATATTCTGTGTATATATGATGGGGTTCGATCATTTATTTATTGGTAATACTTACTAAATATAGGTAATCCTGACTTTGAAACGCATAAAATAGTTTAACTACGAATGGAGTTCTTGATAGACTAAGAACTCTTCTCTCCGCTAGTACATGATTTACCATATTCTTGCGCACCATATCTACCTTCTTTAAGATTTTTATAGCATAAAGGTCGCCTGTTGTCTTTTTCCTTGCAAGATATACTTTGCCAAAAGCGCCTCGACTAATAGGTTTAATAATTTCAAAATCTTGTATACTTGGAACTTTAGTTTTAGAAACCTATTATGAATAAGTATTTAATATTTTTAATACTAGTAAATTACTGTAAACAATTCATACCAAATATAAATTGCTTATTCGTAAATATTTACTACTTTATCTCCATTGGCAACTGCAGTGTTTGAAGAGTTGATAGTTTCCTTACTTGATATGCTGCTTGAACGGCTATTACCTCCACGTAATACAGCAGTGAATAATGAGATTAATTTTTTTCCGCCACGTGGAGGCGGCTGAGCGTTATCAGAATCTATAAATGAACATGTAAAAATATATGCATACATAAATCGTTGACAAAATTTATTTGCACATTTTTAAATATTAATTCATTCGACTGATGAATTCAAGCCAGTAGTCGGTGCTGTAGGAAAGCTGGAATAAAAATTATTTGATTAAAAAAAAACAAGCTAAACCATACCAATTTCTGAAAGAGGTTTATTATTTGATATAGATCCGGTGCTATCTTGTCGTTTATGAGAAGGTACACTATCCTTATGACGATAAGAGCTTGATTTTGACAAAAAGCTCGTTGACGCTTTATTTGATGCAGAAGTCGATAATACCCGACTCGATATTGATTGTTTTCTGCCTATTTTTTTTTGAGGTATTTGCAATGCTGCAGTTTCAATTGCTGATGTTGTAGCAATACTGGCAGCAGCAGCAGCAACAGTAGCAGCAACAAACCCGGTATTTGGAATTGTGTTAATTGACCGTAATCTCTGAAAGTATGCACGTAGTGTCTCCTGCTTCTCCTCAACCTAAAGGATTCATAAAGATATTTATGGCTAATCGGTAAAAATCTATATTGGTATAAGGACAAGAGTAAAACATACCACATGAAGCAATCTCTTTCCGTAAGTCAATATATCCTCATCTCTAATGGTATTTTTTTCCATTTCATCGACCAAACGGCCCAATTTTGTTGCATATTTTTCTATTTTTCTAAGAGCTTCCCGATGATTTAATGATTCTTTGATTTCTGCTGCCCTGAGTAACGTTATTTTATTAAATGAGTAAATGGACAATGGCAGCACGCTAAATAATAATATATATATATCATTACTTTAATCCAGTTTCTTCCATCAATTCTGAATCCTTGATAATATAATAATCCTGGTAAGGGGTATTTCTTTCCTAAACATAAACACATGAAAATATATTGTGAAAACTTGCGTTAAAATAATCCATATGCGAATTAACTAATATATCGAGAATTAATATCTTACCATGATTTCTGCCTTTCTCTTTGTGACATCCCCAATCAACCTGCGAAGCCTGCCATCACATTCCTGTAATTTAATCGCATATTCTGTAGTGATAGTACATGTTTCTGAATGTGCTACTATTTCATAACTAGGAATCATTTCCTCACAAATACGACATAGTATATAATCATGCGGAATTGGAAAATTTGGAGTTATGGTTAAACCATGACCACTAACAAAATTATTATCGCTTTTTGTTGACATTAATGAATTACTACGACCAGACAATGCGTGTGAATGTGAATCAAAAGAATAAGATCGTTGGCTTTCCAATGGTTGGGGACGTGGTAAATGTGCATTACGAATAGGACTTGGCTGAATCATTGATCGAGTTGGAGACCCAGTTGGCGATACACTAGTCGATGATGTGGGACTATTAAACGCATTTTTTAGTGATTTGAAAAAGTTCATCATTGGCTTCGACTGTAAGAATTAATATTAGTTGATAATATAAAATAAAGAAATTCTATACTAAGAGATATTATTTAAGATGATATACTTTTTTAGATTTTTTTTTAGAATCTTGATCCACATCTTCTTGCTGTTTCTTCAACCTTATGCTAAAATCAATTTCCCTATTCATTTCCTCATGAAGCATTTGATCTACTTGCTTCTTTGTTAAATTATTCCAAGTAATAATATTGTCATCCATACTTGAACGAGGAGGAGGAACGTACATTATCGGACTTTCGAATATCGCTTCATTCGCAGAAGCACGACGCTGTTCGAGAGTAATTTTTGAAGTTTGCGTTATTGGGGGCATAGTAACATGACGAGCTAATGGAGACGAATACACATGTGGTGATAAAAGTGCATTTGATTTATTATTTCCATCGATTTCTAAGGAAGACTTGCGCCTTTCTTGTAATAATAGAGGTGGAGAATATGAAGATGGAGTTGTAGGAAGCAATGGTGATGGCAATGGTGAAGACCACTCTGAACCAGTTGTCAACAAATCATTTACTCCGCCATCACCCGAAAAGTCATGATGCGTTTCAGCAAAAGGACAATTCTAAATCCAAATTAATTTAGATAACATAATAGCAGTAATAACTTTACGGAATTTACGGAACTAACAATCGAATGATATAATTACCACTGCTTCAACAGCCCTTGTAACATCAGCGAAGACGTAAATTAATTTCGTTAACAAGTCTTCGGCATCAGCATTACCAACAGCCATCTTTCTTTGTGATTCCATTAATTCCTGAAGTTCTTTCATTATCTCAACAGCAACGTTAAGATGTAATAAATCATGAACAGCAGTCTTTAGAATGCGTCGAGCAATACGATCAATGCGTGTTAACAAGAGTGTGTGAGATGAAGCTAATGCATGTAAAGGCAAGAGAATGTATTAGTGACGTTGATTCTTTTTGGTTTTCATACATAAGAAAAAAAAATCAAATTGTCACCATCGCTCCACACAACACCACTCATGTAAATTTATAGCTTACTTAAAATTGAAGAAGGCCAACTGTTCGAATGGACCATTCTTCTCTTAAAATTTTTACTCTTTTTTACAATGTTTTTTGGTTTCGTATTACCATATAATGACACAGACTCCGTTTTATGTGAGATTTTATCTTTTGAAAGCACATCATTCTTTATTGATTTAATTTCAGGTAATAGCTTATTTAAAGGAGAAGCCTCATCATCTGTATCACTAATGACCGGGCTAGCCGTCGTTTTACTTAATGTTCTCTGACTACTATTTTTGTGAATATTGATTGGAATATGTTGTACATCATCATCATCACTCCAGCCATCATATAAAAACTCGCTTAAAAGTTCTTGATACTGATGAGACTTATACCAATTATCTAAAATCACCATAATTCTTTTATCAGCACGACTTTTTGCCTCTTCCAAATCTTTTAAAAGTTTTCGTTTAACTTTTGGAAAAGTAAATTCTGGAGAACCATCATCAATAATATGCAAATTACTAAGACGATTTTGTTCAGCATCAATTGATAAATCAGGAAAAAATCTTTTTTGGAATGAAGGTTTTCGTTTTACAGAAGAAGAAAGAACATATGCAGATTGTTCATCATTTGTGACATATGCATCAGAATCAGTTTCTAAGGAGTCAGTCTCAGAATCAGAATATAGAGAAGGAGTATTCGAAGGATAAGTTTCCGACTTTAAACCCAATAATCGTTTAAGTTGCGAGCTAGCACCACTCTGACGACGCTGGATCGGTTGATGAGTCAATTTTTGTTGAGACGATGTAGAAGTACTTGATTGGGTAGAAGGAACAAATGGCACATTTTGTTGTTGTAGTGGCGTTACCGATTTTTGCTGTTGTTGCTGTTGTGGGTGAGATAGTACAAATAAAGAGTGGTGTCTTTCTCTTTGGTAAAAAGGAAAAGAAGTCAGATATGGAGAGTTAGAGGAACTACTACTGGAATTTGAACCAGAGCTAGTTCCAATAAATGGAAGGCCAGAAGTCGAATAGTCGAAGTCTTCAAAAGACGATCTGTTATTTGCATCGCCCTCGATAGTCGAGAGTACATTTGAAGGATAAAGATTCGATAAAGCCCGTGGTTTGATTGATAAGCTTTTCTTAAGTAAACTTTGACTCGAAGAAGTAGAAAGACTTCGACGATTTCTCGCTTTTACAAGTTTACCTTCTACACCAGTTGCTTGCTGTGTGGTAGGAACCGTTAAAGAGGAAGTTGGAATTTGAAAGGTTACAGGGGTTGTAGGAAGAGAAGCTGGTAGACTTTTTGGAGAAGTATGTTCGCCAGGCAGAGAACGCGAAATAAACGGTCTCCGAGATTCGTTCATATTATTCAATTTACTGAAGTACACAGTATCTCCTGGACTCCTGATGCACTATTTTACGATTAAAAGAGAAAAGAAAGTCTATAACAGGAGAAATTTTGGAGGGAAGTCTTGAAAAGAAGAGAATTTTTGGGCAATTACAGTACATATAAGGTTTTATGGGGTTAAAAAAGTGGGCGAAAAAAAAAATAGTGGCTGGGATGACATAAAAATAATACTTTGGGGTGATAAAAAAGGGGGTATGGTAATGTTAATATATGTGCCGATCTGCAATATCTGCAACTTTTTACCTCCTAATAAAAGGTTCTATATATTTTATTTTCTTTTTTATCTTGGTTCAGCCTATCGTTATGTGCCACACCAATTCAAATAGCATCTTCGCATATTCAATTTCAAATTTTATTCGTTATGATATAAATAATATACCTTTTTTTATTTAATAAAAAAACATTTTATATGATCTATGATTTATAACTACACATTATGTTATGATTGTAAAATCGATCCTTATGTATGGATTACACTAGTTGATCGGGGCTGATCCATAAGGCGTAGCTCAAATGCATGCTGCTATCGTTATTGTTTCTTAAACTTATCTGGTCCGCGGTGGATATACTCATGATTTCACAGGGGATATGCAGCATGAAGAAAGAGGTTTCCATGCAGACTTTATCGGGTACTTATTTGTGACCGTAGAAGAAAATATCCTTTGCTCCGATGCTAAACAGAAATTACGAATCAGTTTATATCTATTCATCATCACATATAATGACATAACATAAAAGGCTCTGTTTGCTTAACATTAGGGTAATCTGTTTTTTTGTTTTTTTTTTGCGATTTTCAGATCTGATTGACAGTTTTTTCGTGGGGTAACTATGTAATATCATGTAAGTGCCGTCAAGGGAAAACCTGTCAATTATATTTTGTACCGGACATAGTCACTAATAAATCAAATAAATTGAGTCGATGACAGGTTTTCCCTTGACGGCACTTATGTGTAGTGTTCTGCAAGGATCGAAAATACGTTTCCGAGGCGAACAAAAAGGCACATTTATGTTAGAGGTTGTGCGTATTTTAGGGTTAAAAAAGGCCGCCTAATAGTAAAATTGCGGGAAAAAATTTTTTTATTAATGGTTTTGCGAAGTATTTCACGTTGCACCGGATCCTGATTTTTTTAATTGGCAGATTGATATATGGAAAATCACGTGACTAAAAAGCGGAAAGTCTCCGGACACTAGGATGTCAAGAGTTATGCGATCGATGCGATGTGATAACTTTTACGATTTGGCCGAAGTCAATTATGCGATGGGTGCGATATAATTCTAAATTTATGCGACACTGATCAAAAATTTCGTAATCTAAATTGCAATTATTTCAAAATACTAATTTATCAATCACAATACAGCACGTAATTTCTTATTTTCATACCCTATGATT
Organism: Cetraspora pellucida; assembly: GCA_910591915.1. Classification (NCBI taxonomy): domain Eukaryota; kingdom Fungi; phylum Glomeromycota; class Glomeromycetes; order Diversisporales; family Gigasporaceae; genus Cetraspora; species Cetraspora pellucida. The sequence continues at coordinate 2,382 of CAJVQA010005347.1, read as the reverse complement.
CATGCCCAGCCAATCAGATAATAGCATGGCAGTCACGTGACAACGAAATATAAACGAACACCTACCAGTTACGTCATTTTGCACCTACCAAATGTTAAGATTAAGGCTATGTTAGTCTTGATTGGTTGATTTTATATTTGGTAGGTGCAAAAATCACGTGAATGGTTGATGTCCGGAGATTTTTCCGCCGAAAATTCCACGGACAGAGCTTAGGAACATAACAAATTAAGTGAATAGTTAGTTATTGTTTAGAATAAAATAAAGGTTCTGTTCAGTTTTATCCGTAAACTGTGCGTAAAATTTTCATACCGTAAAAAAGTTGTCACGTGATAATTGACAGTAACTCAGGTTTCGCTTTAGTGTAACATAACACGATCAGGAAGATCAAAGCAAAACAAAATTTTTAAGTAATTTTATTATATTAAAAACACTAATTATAGGACAATAAGAATAGTTGTACGTATTAGTCAATCAAGTTGTTTAATAAATTATATAATATAAAACAATTATTATAAACATAGAACATTATTTAAAACTATCTGTGTTTACACAATTTTGATAAAACAATGATTATTTTTTTTTTAGTTTAAGACTTTGCTTATATTTTTATTAATAATTTTAGTTGTACATATTAATATACTAAATATTAAGATATACTAACATTGTAAAATACAAAATAAAAACTACATGCAAGAATTAAAGCTTAGATGACTTTATCTGTAATTTAAACTTACTAAAATAATTAAAGTTTATTTAGATTTGTGATGTTAGAATATATATAATTATAAGATATATTAATTTTCCTAATATGTAGCTTGCTTAATTAGTAAAAAATATTAGAAAATAAATATAATTAATTTGCTATTTTATATAAGTATATATAGTTTATATATGATCTTTTATAATATTTAGTTTGTTATATTTGTTGTAAAATATTATAACTATTAGAAATTTAAAAAAATCTATATTATATTATAAAAAATTTGTGTATAACATTTAGCTGCAAGGTAATATTTAGATTATTCTATATAAATAAATACAATTTTTTTTTTCCTTAAGCAGTCATGCTAGTACTTTATTAATATTTTGAAATTACATTTGCAATTATATAAATATCCTTAACAACTAAGCCTAGCATTACCTGGCCACCCTAATGGTACCTAAATGCAATCTGCTGCATTACTTCAAGCAGAAGTAAGCCACTTGTCTGACTACTTAAAGTCCATAATAAAAAGGTTTTCTCTTTTTCATAACAAGCTCTAAAACTGTTTTCTGTACTTCTTTTCCAATTTGGCTTTCTTTTTCTTTCACTTTCTCTTTTCTTTCTTCAATTACTTACTGATTTGGTTTTTCTTTTTTCCTTGATACTTTCTTCTTTTCTTTTTTTCTTCTTTTTATTCTACCTGTTATTCCTTCATTTTTCTTCCATTCATTGACCTTCTCACATCGAATTCTCTATACTTGTTCATAAAATATATCCCAGGCCATTCTTGCTACTATTTTCATAAACTGCTATCTTGACTTTGTACTTAGGAGCTACCTTAACCTGTCTTGTGTTTCTTTTGGAATAAGACCTTTAATTAATGCTTCTCTTATTTTGATTTCTTTTGCTTCTGTTTTTCCAAAAAGCACTGTATATAATATATATAGAGGGACCCAAACTTTTTCTTTTTCTTTTAACCCTTTCCAGGCTGTTGTGAGGGTCACTTTTCGAATTCTTTTCTACAGGTTCTTTTGTCCCTTACATGCTGCTAGATGTGTTTGTGTTTCTTTTGTTTTGTTTTGGCACATTTGACATTTTGTTGTTGTATATATCTCTGGCCTTCTTTTGTTTAGTTTTTCTAAGGTTGGAAGCTTGTCTATTATGCACTTTATGAATGCACTTCTTCTGGTACTACTTCTTCTTGTTGTGCAGTATACTCCTTTAGATATCTTTAGCCTATTCCAAAAGTATGTCCAATCATATATTGTAACTTCTGTTTCTGGTTCTAATTCTCTAATTACTTTTATTTCTTTCTATTCTGCTCCTAATCTTATATTCGTTATCAATTTGCATAGTAGTCTTGCTGGTATGTCAGTATGTTTGTTTTCCCACTCTAAGCAGTACTTTATCTCTTCGCAGCTGACTTTTTCAATCTGTATTATCTTCCTACTTGTTGCACCTTTTTTTGCTAGACTAATAGCTTTATTATTCTATCAATCTTTATTATGACTCTTAACTTTAACCAACTCTATCTAAATATTCTTTGTCCTAATAAGCTCTCTAATTTTTATTATCCATATTGTGTTCTTCTTTTTAAGAATTTTATCTTTGCAAACTTGTTCTAAACCTCTACTAATGTTTCTTATTGCTGCATTGCTATCTGTATATATTTCTATTTG
>CAJVQA010005346.1:0-16254 GCA_910591915.1 Cetraspora pellucida | reverse complement strand
GGTGTCTAATTCTAATAGAATATATAAGGTCAAGATGGTTAGCATTAAAGTTAAGAGTTTTGTTATATGTATTAACTGACTATAAAATTTAGTTGTGACATAATAATTGTGCATTTGTTAGCTATTGTGTAAGAATTAAGACAACAGCCTGAGCATGCATTTGATTGAATAGATAAAAGAGGATAGAGATGAGTAAATTGTGATTCAATATAATATTGCCAAAGAGTTATAAGAACAGTTCCAAATGGTAAAGGCTGTCTTCTAGCTTTGTCAATGATAATTTGGTTGTTAAGAACTGTGATAAGTCATGGTTTTTTCTATAAAGAAAAATGTCTAGTTGTATAACTATAATAATTTGTATCAGGTAAGTACAAGTTTTGATAAAAAGTATGATTGTAAGAGTGACTTGTGACTTGGTCCTCCAAATAGGTAAACCAGAGGAATTTAGTTTATATGTAGAGAAATATGTTTTCAATCTAGAAGACATGAGTTATCAAATGTAATAAGTTGATCTAAATATAAAACACCATGATGTCTGAGTTGTTTTTTGAATGTTATAAATTTAAGATATGAGGAAAGTAGTAATTTAAGTGAGATAGAACCCTCTTGAATAGTGCATGAAATGTTGTATAGTAGATTAGATGTAAACATCATGCCAAGGTGTTTGAAGAGCTGAATAATCTTGAAATTAACTGTATGTTTGTTGAGGCCATTAATAATAGGATTATCATATATTAGAATACTGATAGATAACTATAAATTATTTTGAAGTTGTTGAAGTCTAATATGGATACTTATTCCTAAAAGATTAGATAAATTGAGTCTTTTGGTAAAGTTTGTGATATAATGTTGTAATTGAATGTCCCATATATTGTGAATGTTGTAAAGTTGAGAATGAAGTAGTGTACTTGTAGGGATTGTGCAATTGAGTTTAGTCTTATTTTTAACCAGTCCAATATGGCTTGTAAGAATTTTGTTGCATGTATTTTGACTAAGAACAATGTTATAGAAATAATACTTAATTGTAAAGATAATGACAGTATTAATTATATATCATGCTTGTGTATCAGTAATTTGTTTAGTGCTTGCAATTTTGATAAGGTGTGATGAAATAAGTAACATAGTTAGTAATAGAGAAAACACTAATATAATGATAATTATAGTTTTAAATAACATTAATATAGACCAAAAAAATATATATAGTAAAATATTCTTATAAATAAAGGCCATAAAGATCCTAAGAAGATAGAAAGATATTTTGCTTTATTAAACTAATAATTGATTTCTTACATATTAATAAATACATAAATATTTCTTTTAATATATTAACTAATCACTAAGTTCCCAGACTATAAATATTGCCTTTTGCAATTTATCTGTTCTATCTAAAAGTATTGTTACACCCCTATCTGACTATTGTATTCTAAAGTACTAGGAACAGCCATGGTTACTAGAGTCCAACTATTTAAAAAAGTATAATAGTTGAGATTGTACATGTTGTTTAATTAGTCAAAAAAAAGGTAATAAAAATTAAAGTTAGTAAATAGCTTAAATAAGAAAAACCAAAACAAGTAAAAAATAAATACTTATCTACAGACCCAAACTGCTAACCAAATCTAAATATTTTTTTTTAACTAAGCCAACTGTAAGTTATATAAGGTTTTGGATTGTGGAATGACTGACTCATTATATTTTCTGATTTTATTATATAAAGATACTAAATATTGTATTTAGTTTATTCATTATTAAAATATATAAAAACATTTAACTTTCTTGAAGGATCAGAAAGTAATGTTTTTATAGATACTTATATATATATAAATAATTACAATAAAGCTAAGTTATCTCAATAGAATATACTAAATATAGTAATATATGATAAGAAATATTAAAGATATAAAAGATATATGTTATATATTATATATAAGAAATATTGTATATATAAAAGAAATCTAATAAATAATATATATATCATATATTTGAGAAATTCAATATATGTGATATCTATATTATTTGAGAGATTTAAGAGATTTGAGGCTTAGTTAATTTAGCTATTTATATACAAGTCACATATACTAAAATTAGTACTTCATCAAAATCATCCTGATCTCATGATTCTGTAATCAGAATCACATGATTTTGTGTTTATTAGAATTGCTAGATAAGCTAAATTCAATAATAATTGTTTTATTTAAATTGGTTTAGTATATTAAAAGTTATGATCAAAAATATAAAACTCTTAATATCAACATTATTAATTGAGTATTTATAGAGATTACTTAAATAACAGTCATGAATCAAAATTCTCAGTCTCAATAAATTATTATCTTGATTCTTATGCTAAAAGTTTTTATAAAAAAATAAAAATATTAAAAGACTCAAAGAACAATTGTAAATATTTATTATTTTTTAGTCTTTAATCATATAACAGCAAGTTTAACTATTTTGCAATAATTTTTTCATTTGATACAATAACCAAATATTAATAAAGACCTAAAATTGATGAATTCTGAACAGATGTTTTTTCATACTTAAATGCTAATAAGAATTATAACTCTTTTCAAAGACATTTTTATATAATTCTTTTAATATTTAATGCTATTGTCTCTTAATTAGAGATACATTTAGTCTTTAGGTTTGAAGCTTTTAATACAACATTAGTATAAAAACAAATTGTTATTATATTATGATAATTTTCTTATAGAGTAGGTATACAGGTTTTAGAATAAATGCTTAGAATAAATTAAAAATCAGTTAGTCATTTTATAGATCAATTTTTAATGTATTATTAGATATAGAACAAGAGAAAATAAAGTGACTACAGAGAATACAATTAATAACAGTTATTCAAAAGTTTAAACATAAAATAACTAGATTAGAAAATAATTTACCCAATGTTATTAGTATGATAGATGGTTTACATAAACCTATTTATTCATTTAATAAAAATAGTTTATATTATATAAATTGTAAAAGCTTTCATTTAATTAATTTTCTTGAAGTTGTGAATAGTTAAAAATATTATATATATATATATTGGTAAAACAGGTTAATAAAATATTATATAATATATCTTTTTTTAATTTATATATTTTAAAATTATTAAAATTTTAATTTAATTTTATTGATGATAATAAAAATAAAGAAATATTTATTATAAATATTAGAAGAGAAAGATTAGTAGATATGCAAAACCAAGAGTATTTAGCAAATCTTCTAGTTCAAAATAAATAATAATTTATTATAATTATTACAATTTATTATTACATATAATTCTTAAAATTTTATAAGAAATTACTTAAAAATTTTCATCTGCTTATTATGCTGTTTTTTCTGAATTTAACTAGTATAAATATATTAATTTTTAATTGTTTCAATAATTATTTCTGTTTGCTTGTCAATATGAATTAAAATATTATCAATATGTTTTTTTTAACATCAAAATGAGTATTTTTTTCTTTTTTCAAATTAATTTATATACAATTATTAATATTAAATAAATAATAAAAAATATATATAAATATTAAATACATTATTACCTCATTATTATTATTTATATAATTTTTATTAGTTTTATAATGCTTAATACTATGAATTGAATTACTAGTAATTGAATTATTTTTTAAATAAATATCTATATCATTAAAAAATTTCCACTCATTTTGAATAGCTTCTTCACCTGTATTTTTAATAATATTCTTTATATTTTGATACTTTTGATGAATAGAATCCCACTTTTGCTGAATAGAATCTCATTTTTGCTGAATTGAAATTTTAGATTGATCTTTTAAAATTGAGTTTGGAGCAGAAGCTTGAATACTTGAAATAATATTATTCTAATATGATCCTTTTCTCTTAGATCTTTTGCCCATTGTAATGATTTATATTGCTTTTTAACTTCTTCAATTAATATTCAGATGTTAGATAAAGACCATCACTTTGACTTTGATTGGTTATTTAATGCTTCAGAAGTTGAACTTGTATCTGAAACTGAATTATCATTGAAAGTTAATTCTGAAGTAGTTTCTAATTTGGTCTTGGATGAACATAATTTTTTTTGATTAACATAATTATTAAATGAAAGCAATGCTTTAAAAAATTAGTATTACATATATAAATTGTATAAATTATATAATAAATATATATCAATATATGATTAATACCTCTTGATGTTTGGCAGTTGCCTTATTTAAAACCAATAGATTCATAAAAAATAGAGAGGTAGGATAATGTGGTTGAAATAACATATTAAGGTTAGTAAAGTCAGTAAATGGTGCAACAGGAACAGCTGAAGTTGTTGCTTTGCTAGCATCTGTTACTTTTTGTTTGACAGTATTCTTTTTGTTATTTTTTGGTTTATTAATTTTTGACGATGACATATGATATGTAAATAAAATAATAATAAATCGCTCAAGTATCAATTTAATGTTTATTTTTATTGATTATGATAAATGAGCATCATCACGATTACTAGCTAATTGCATCAAGGATGATGCATAAGAAAATTTCAATCACATCATAGCTTACATATTCGAATTTAAATAAAAATTTTACATAAATATAATTATATTTGTGTACTATTATGATCACCCGCTAATCACATTGGGGTTGAGGTTTGAGAACACCTTCAGAATTTGAAAATTTTAGGATTAATTAAGATCCTAAACCAAGTAAAGAGATTTATGTTAATAATATTGATACCAATTTAAATTTTTAGTTGTTTTCTATGAATAACAAATTGAATAATATATTGCATATTGAGAGTGTTACTTATTTATAAAAAAAAATTCAAATTTGTTGATAATTATTATTTAAGAAAAACTAGGCGCTTGAGTTGCTTAAAGGGAGTTAGAAATGACTGCAGTGTATCATTGCATTAGTGCATTAAGTAAAAGAGTTAATTTAGTTTTGGCGCTGTTTTTCTTGTGTACTTTCGAATAAACATTTACGCATTTATATTTATATTGCCTACTTTCTAAATTGATTATTATAATTGTAATAAAGCCTCTCGTTTATAGTTTTATCACTATTACTTTGCACAGATAGATGATTCAGAGGTACGAATAAACATTAATGTATACCAGAAATGGAGTTAGTACAATGTACAACATAGAGTATAGTTTATAGGTATCTGAAATATGGTGTCTCTTTTTTATCAGATTGGTTAATATAACCTTGTGACATCGTCTTGTGAGTTCTAGATTTTTACCTATAAGCTTTTGTCTATTGACATATGATAAAAAAAAAAATGTGAATTAGATATTTGTGACCAGATAATTATTATTTCTAGCTTATTGAATAATATTAATTTCTCTATTTATTATCTCAGCTTTTAACCTCGTCATATATTTATTAAATTATTTTTGATTTTACTAGTTTTTGTATTCTTATATCATAGGAAGCGAAATGGTTAATACTGAGACATCTGAATAATTTATATATTTTTATGAAAGTTAAATACAATGTTTAGTAACTTATACAAATGTTGTTTCAAAAAAAGGAGGTTTACCTACTTACTGTTATCGAATTATTGATTCTCTGCTTTTTAGACTTACGTTAATTGCAAATTACTGTACAGCGTAGACTAAAAGACCCCTTTTATAATGTTTATTATATTTATCAGTTACATGAAATAAAATAAAAACAAAAGTAAATAAATTATTTTAAAAAACAACATACATGCAAGAATGATACATTATACCATACTATATTAACTATCTGAATGCATATAAAGTCAACCTAAATAACATTATAAGTAATCAACTTACTGACATATAATCTAATTTAAAGGTGCAACTAAAACTTATAAAAGTTAAGCAAACAAAAAACTCATGACAAAGCAGCTTCATCTGCAACTCGATCTGAAAATCCATCTTCCGTTCCTGGTTTCACATGACAACATCATGCAGCTACTTATTTGTATAAAAAAGGGGTTCATACATATTTTAGTAATATTGATTTTAAGTGATAACACGGCATTGTTTTAATACCGGTTCTATAAATATTTGATATCTATTAAGGATTATTGAGATAATAAGTATAAACATCATAATAATTTAAACATATTTCGTTACTTTGAACTGCGAATTATTCACCGTATTCGAGTTGACTCAGGTAATATAAACGATGCTATTTATTATGATGTGGATAATTTATAATCTAGTTAAATAAAGTTAGGTTATTTAGAGATCAGTGGTGGTTTTTATCCTTTGCAATGATATTAAAAAAAGTCAGGCTATTTAAAATTGGTGGCGGCTTTATCTTCATTTTGATTTTTCAATAGTAAACACGATTTTAACAGTTTGGTTGTAGGACATGTTGCACATTCTTGACCATTTATTATATCTCTATTGTTCAGCATACCTCTGTCAAGATATAAAAAATAACATAATCGATCATGAACTCCATGTCGATCAGATCCAAGTATCCAGATCTTGATTTTAATTTATATATATTAATCTAAATTTGAAATTTTGTTTATTTATCGATCTAGAACAATCTTAACGAAGAGCATTGCCTATTATAAGGATATCCATAATCGTCGTATCAATATTAGATATATTATTATGATACACAAAATTAAACGAAGTAAAATGAGATACATGATCTTCTTGTTATAATGTTAGTATCACAAATATTTTAACAATTTGTTAAAAAAATACAAATAGTTTCTGATTTTACGCGACAGTATTTAGAGAAGGAAGCGATGGATATAAAGAAATTAACTTTAGTTTTTATTATAGCACATTTAATAACGACAGTAGACTATTGGTCTTTTTTTAGTTTGTTGGATTATCTTCACTTGGTGTTCAATGTAATTAAAAAAATTAAGAGAATGTGGAGCAGAAGGGATGAATCGAATCATGGAATCATTTTTTAACTGTTTAAACGATGTTTTATAAAAGTTGAAGACATAAAATTAAGAGAGACATTGTGAAAAATTGCGTAAACCAACATTATGTAATGAAGTTAATCGTTCATATTCAGTAATAACTGCAGAGTCAGTTTTTACATGAATTGGATCGAACGAAGTAATATCCAATAAATTCCATGATGGGGCTCGACTAAGTGCAACATATGCTTGACCATACGCAAACATCTGTTCATCGATAGAAACAGAAATATTGGGTATGGTCAATCCTTGTATTTTATGTACAGTGAGGGCGAAGGCATTCTGAAAAGGAAATTGATGCCGACTTGACGGTAAGCCATTTAAATGAAAATGCTTAGTTATTTTTTTTACAGTCGCTGTAATCATTCTCGACGATGTTGGAAACATGACACTGACCATGTCATCATCTACCAACTTAACAACGATTCTAATAGAACTATTACAAAGACTATAATCGAATAGAGTATTGTTAAGATACATAACACAAGCACCTTTTTGTAAGATCAAAGTTACAGGTAGGTTTGTATATTCATGAAAATTACAATCATTATCAAACACATTCCATTCTTGGTGATTAATGTAGTCAACAGCAACTAAGAAAACTGGTTCAGAATCAACTGATTCCCGAGGTAACGTTAGACAGGCCAACTTATTTATATTATCAGCGATGGAATGGAAACCAACTAAATGAGTGGTATCGATAGGGGAACACAAAGATGGTAATCTTATTTTATTATTAACTGTTTGTAAGGTATTGGGTGACACAATTCCATTTCGTATTTCATTTAATACCCTGTAAAACATCATATCCTCATTTTGTCTACGGGGTGTTGTTAAGAATATCAGAAAAAATTCGGACCAAACAGGGGATCGAAACACTTGGGCACCACTTACAGGAGGTAGTTGTGCAAGGTTACCGATCAGCAGGACCTTGATCCGACCAAATGGTAAAGCATTACTGTGTAGATGGGCAAAGAGATTACTAACAAATGTCAGTAAACCAGCAGATACCATAGATATTTCATCAATGATAATAACTTCAACTTCTTGGAGAAGTTGACGACTTTCAGGATTGTTCAGGGCTAAACTTATATGATTGCCAGAAGATGGCCGTATTTTTAGTTGAGAGTAAATAGTTCTGCCATTGATATTCTGGGCAGCCACTTCTGTCAAAGCCATTAATAGGTATTTTTTACGATGCGATAGGAGGTGGTTTATGATTAGAGTTATTAGATAAGATTTTCCTGTTCCAGCCAAGCCAGTTAGAAAAAAATACGGATGACCACGTTCGCCTACGTGCCTCCACGTTGAAGTTAATAGATTGAATGCAGCATATTGATCAGATGGGGTTTTTAATAGCGAATATCGAGAAGTCAAGGGTGAAGAACATAACATAATATCAAGCTGATTACGTATAATAGTTGCAATATCTTGCTGCATACTACGTATTATTTTATCTATTTGTTACTGGTAATTGTTAGAAAACCTAACAAATCTTGCTGTCGTATTCTGGTTAATGTTCTGCATAGCTTGATCAAATTGTTCAGGAAATATTGAACGAAAATAATCATGGTAGTTAGAGTACAAACCCAGTAACTCAGACTCACTCCTGCAGGGTAAATGAAGTAAAAGTTGTTGGTAGAAAAATGATTCACCATCTTCTACCGAAAAATATTGGAATCTCACTAAAATCAATTTTTTTCTCTTAATTACAAATTTACTCTGCTGGTCTACCCAATAGTTAATATTCAAAGCCGGTTGATTGGTTTTTAATTTGTAATTTTGATGATAATGCAGATATGTAGTACTATCGAAGTGTGAATTGACAGGTCTGAAAAAATACTTGTCAATTGCATCTGCCCAGTATGGGTTAGAAGAGTCAATATTTAACAAATGAATTGGCTTTACACACTTCGATCATATATTAGGAGGCGCGATTGGTAAATATTCTGTTGCAATAGTAGAACGACATATAGAGTATCCTATCAAAAGTATCATTAATTCCATCGCACCAAGTCGTCAGGCTAAGATATGAGAGCGATAGGTGTCATTTTCAGTTATTGTAAACAGATCAGAACTTTCTGGTTTGGTAATGTATTTGGTCATATACTTAGCGAAAGATTTAGAGGTGATGTATTGAAAATTATAATGTCCTTGTTACAACAATAAAGTAGGCGTGTGATAGGAAACTATCCATTGATCATCTTTTCTGGTTCGACGATAAGTATAACATAATAAATTAGGGTCAAAATACGTACAATCAGACAGTGGTGCAGGAAATTTTTATTGCATTGTTCTTCAGGAAGAGGAGGACCATCACATTTACTAGGGGAACAATGATGGATTTGATGCTTACGAACCAGTTCATAAAGAATGGGTTCAGATTGGGGATCAGGCAAGTTCACATAAATAACATTACAATTTATTAGATTTGGAATCGACATATCGAGATAAGCTATACCATGAGTATGTATGCTGCCACGATTTTGAAATTCATTATGTTTGAAATGATGCAACCATTTACCCCACTCAGCTAGATTTGAATTTTTCCAAAGCAAATTTTGAACAGAATTTAATCTGTGATAGTAATGATAATAAGCATGTAAAGGGCGATTCGTCGGCAGAGAGCAATGGTCATTAGTACACGATAAAATTGTTAATAAATGTGGCCAAAGTCCTTTGGCCATAGTTATAGTATAGAAAATTTGGGGAAGGCCAAAGCATTGAACCATCGCATTTACTAAATATTGGCGTCGACGAAAATAGGTATCACCAGTTTGGATATAAGAAGGGATTGAAGTGGTCAATGTTTCATTGATGACTGGTCGATTACTGTAAATACTCTGATTAATCAAATCAGCAATCGTCAGAAGTTGTCATCGATCTATATTACGTTGACGTAAAATACATTGCCTTTTCTGATGGTTCTGTAGCTTTTCCAAGTTAATATAAGACCAATACGGCTAGTACTAGTGGAGATGGAATCGAGGATCTGGACACAACAGTCGAAGCTTAATATATTTGATATATGTATCGATGTGGTTACGATGGTTGTTTAAATTTTTAGAGATTTCTCTCCAATGACCATGCCCATCCAGAAAAAGATCAGGAAAAAGTATAGCCTCTAAATTAGAATTATTATACGGAATTGGTAACTCCACGTTGTTGGAATCCCTCATAAAGCCCGCTAATTGTCTACTGTAATAAAAGTCCTCATCATGAATTTCAGGGTCAAAATCATATGGTGGTACAACTATATCAGGATGACATGGCAGTTGTGTGTTACTAGATAATGCATTTTCATCATTAATTAATTGCACTGTAGGAAAAACGTTTGGAGGATGCATAAAAGTAATTGATGAAAACATTTGATCAAATTGTTTAAAGAATTGATTATTTATTTTCAACCAGGCAGCAGCATGTAGCAAAGATGGATGAAACCAGTTATTGTTAGGAGTAGAATCTAAGATAGCGCCTAATGTTCTAGCATAGATTTGTAAGGCATGAAGATTTTTCAAGAGACCAAATGCACTACTAAGATGCCGATAATGAGTAAAATGATTTGCATTTTCTGCGCGTCCAAGAGAGCAACTTAGGTGAATAGGTGAAAGCCAATGGTGATGAAACATAGAAACATTTGATAGGGCATCCGGAATAGGAGCAAGTGTTGAAGCATTGCGACGTTTAGCGACAGATATACAAGAAGCACACACAGCAACATAACCTTCTTTATTAGGATGTTCAATAATCGACAAATGTGGGAAAGCTCTAAGAAGATGTAATTGACATTGGTATCACGAGAGACCCACTTCGCTTGAGCAGGAAACATAAGAATAGAGCAATGTGAACAAGAAACACAAGAAAACATATATAAAATTTCAGTCTGGAATCTGTGACTGAGAGAAATCAAAGGAAGCGAAGGTTGCCACAGTGGAAAAGAAGTTAGGTCCGAAGCTGATTAATTTTGATTCTTCGATAAAAAAGCGGGTGCTCGTGGATGATTAGCATTAACATTCAACCAGGCTTGGTGCTCTGAAAAAAAAACATTGCACAAATCGTAATAGGGATCATCTTCATCTAAGTCAACTACAGAAACTTGAGTTATCGGAAGAGACATTGTATGTGACTTACAAAGGTTAAAAACCGAATATTATTTAAAGTAAGGTTATTAACAGTGAAAAACAATGAGTCCTTTTATATAAATTCTAAAGAAGTGTCAAATTATTGTTCTAAAGATAACAAACTAATGATTATAAGATTCAACGATTGTTTTATGCAAGGACAAAGTAAATAATAAGATTTCTTAAAATGGATCAATTAAACAATTTATTAATAACAACGGTATTATTTACGACAATGATGCATATTTTGTTACTTATTTATTTAAAACAAACAGGTACAAAAAGTGACAGTGATTATTTTTATAAATTATAAATAATTGAGTTATCAGAAGAGACATATTATGCAGTCTGGAATGCTAATATTTAATTGATCATATCTAAGCAAAAAGCAAGATCATCAACAGCGAAAGATAATAATATCTTCTAATATAACTTTTAACTTTTAAAGAAGTGTTAAAATTACCGATCTCAAGATAACAAACCAACGATTATTAAATCAACAATAATTTCATGCAGGGACAAAGTAAACATCTCATCTTTCTAAAAAGTATTAATTAAACAATTTATTAATAAAATAACAACAATGGTATTATTCACGATGACGAGATATATTTTACAATTTATTTATTTTTTAATAATAAGCACACTCGTATATGTAATTTTCGATAACCAACATATCGAAGGTAATGAATTAAAGACGGTAAACCAATCATGACAGTGAGGAGATCAAATAAGAACGCATTCGAAGATAAACAGAAAGTAAATTTATTGAATAAATGAACAATTTAACATGACTGGTTTTACATATAACGAAAGAATATAAAAGAATTAAAATTACCAAAAAATTTAATATTCATAAACATCGTAGTCTTAACTATATACGGATTCTATATTAAGAGGCACCAGAACTCAAATACAATTGTTAATAGGTAGGTTCATAATCAAATATCTAATCACAACAATCGGTTTATTCACGATAAAGTAAGATATCGTGTTAAGTGTATACGTTCTGTAAAATATAGGAATTATTTTTTAATTTTCTTCGAAGTTCTTCTACTTCTCTTCTTTTTTTGCTCTTCAACATCTTGTTCATACAGTGATTCTTGTTCACACAATTGGTCCAAATTATCAGACGCATCCTCATCAACAATGTATTCATCCTGAAGGTCATTGGCAATGGTCAGTTCAAGACCACTTAAAGCCAAATCAGACAATTTATTTTTTCCTTTTTGGATTTGGCTCATTTTAGGGTTTGGATCACTAGGAATTAAAGAAGTCGAGAATGGAGCAATAGATTCACTAACAAGAGATGAGCTAGTGCTTTGTTTAGAATTTCTTGTCGCTATCACACAGGGCTTTTTTTGAGCTCACAAGGTAGTAGATTCAACATCTTTCGTGATTAAGTCAATATCCGAGTGATAACTCGAAGTAACAGAGGAAGTGCTTACTTGCACATTTTGAACTGTATTGACATTCGCGGATATAAAGTCAAAGTCTGTAAGTTTGACTATAGTAAAATCAGAAGTGATATGCCTAATAAAACCAGAAACAATAAACGTTCTGCCTGTTTTAACACTGTTATTAACACGCAAGTAGGAAAAGCGCAGCACATTGGTAGGATAAAATATCCTTAATTTCATTTAGACATTTCTAGAATTTGTAATCGAGTTGCATTGATAACATACAGAGTCGAAGTACATAGAATCACTACATTGCTTTGGTTCACGGGTGATTAGTACAGAGAACATACAGTAAGGAACACCGAGCGGAATTTCTTCGGCCTGAAATTCACGATCAGGGTCGGCAGGCACAATGACACATAGATAAGAAACAGTAACATATTGTTCAAGATTTTCGACTATAAATTTGCCAGCGAACATCACAATGTTACCAACCGAAAATTCGGTGTAAGGTTGATTGAAAGGATAAAAGTACTTCCAGTGAACGATTTTAAAATCATTTTCTGCCATTTGATATTTAGCGAACCTCTGGGTCAAAGAATTAAAATTCTCTTTTGTAGCTATAACGACGATTACCGTAGCGTGTGAAGGCATAGTTAATTTAATTATCAAAACAAATTAAATCGTAAGAAAACTAAAATTTTAGTGAATATGTTTACGAGCATATATATATTATTTCTATGCATAGGAGCAGTACAACATCTAGTAATAATAGAAATCAATCAACCTAATTTAAATCGAAAAAAGGTTTTCTCTATTTTATTAATTTAATTATAAATAAATATTCGACACTTTCACAACAATAACGATACCATTAATTAAATTAATTAAATTAAGTTAAGCGTTAATAAAAAATTAGTAAAGAATGCCCAAATGCAAATGACATATAATACAACTGGTGTAGCGTATCATGCCAAGAAAATAAGCAACGGGCATGATAAAGCTCAACATGACAATAACGATACTGTCAATTTAAATTCAAAAAGTAATAAAGAATTAGCAAAGAATGTCCAAATATGAGCACAACTAATTTAGCACACTATCATAAAGCAACGGGCACAATAAAACCTAATGCAATACAATGAGCACTATGAAAAGTTTATTATATATTTAGTAAATTAAAAAAAAGCAAATAATAACTTATTAGTAAAAATTAAATAAACTTTACGAAGATCAATAATAAGAATAACAATTACTCCAATAAACTAAATTAAACATAAATTCACGTGACGATCGAAAAAATTATAAATACAACATGAGTACGATAAAAAATCCAAAGGGGGACTTAAGCAAAACATGCAATACATGCAATACAGACAGATATACAGATATACAGATATACAGATATACAGTAATAACGCATAACTTAATATAAAAACAACCGAACGCAGATCATTACTGTATTAGCGTAAAAGGAAAGGTGGCGGATCACGAGCACAAGCACAACCAATAAGTAAAACGTTTATCAGAAGATCGATGCCAACTTTAAACTTATACGGAAACGATCAACAACCTGCCGAAAAAAAAAAAGTAAAGAGGGTTAATTAAAATAAAAAATCGGGAATATCTCAAAATTTTATTAGAAAAACTGGTGTATGTCCTTAAGAAAAATGCCCAGCACCTAATTTTACATATAAATACACTTTTAACTCTAATCTATCATAACTTGTGAAATAATGCACAGAGGTATGATATGAATTATAAAAACATATGCATCCAATAAAGATTCTTTAAAATGTTCGATTTTCCGAACAAAAATTGGATAGTTTCGGAATTTTCCGAATCAACCGATGATCATTATAACTATTAATAGTAATATTAGATTGTCAATGTTGTGCAAATTTAAAGTTTAGAATATAACAAAGTCGTTAATTTTATTTTAAAAATATAATTCTTAACAGAATTTCTATAACATAATTTTCTCGTAAAGTGACAATTTTAGCAGTCTTCAGGTT
The DNA here is from genome assembly GCA_910591915.1 of Cetraspora pellucida. NCBI lineage: Eukaryota > Fungi > Glomeromycota > Glomeromycetes > Diversisporales > Gigasporaceae > Cetraspora > Cetraspora pellucida. The sequence continues at coordinate 1,826 of CAJVQA010005346.1, read as the reverse complement.
GATTGGTAAGTATAGTAGTCATTATTAAGTTCTTATTGTACAAATTTCGTATTTAGTCTGATTTATTTTGTTATGGGGTGAGACGAAATTTTTTAGGGGAGGTGATCACTAATAAAAAAATTACGTAATAAACGGCACACCCCTAACCAAGTATTTATTTTTATCTTACAAATGCTACCCAATCAATAGATCAATTCGGTTGGTGAATATTATATTTATAATTTATTCGTTTGATAAAATCTCCATGGCAAAGCCATGGGCAAAAAGCTGGTGAGATTAAACATACTCTTCGTTGCACTTGTTCCTAGTATAAAATTTTATTTATTAGTTCACTATTCTGTACAAACAAAACATTTATTACGTAGAGTTTGTTTGGTCAGCTAAAATTAGAATAAATATGATTGGCGACAATCTCAATGTAATTTTTAAAGTAAAAATCGTCATGTCACATTGGTTTTTTTGTAACAAACTTGTGTTGTTAGTATTTTACCTTGAGACTTATTGTTTTTAACCTGGGATGCAGTAGGATGCGATAGTTTCAAAAACTAGATGAGAGGTAAGTAAAGGTTGCAAGTTTCTGTCTCAAATAGTTCTGCTTACCTTATAAAAAAACCATACTTTGATATATATATATTGTTGTTTTATTTAAGTTAAGTATATAATTTAGTTTATAAATACAAAGTTTATAGTGGCGTATCTTAGAATCCAAGTTTAATGATATATTATCAAATTACAAGAATGTTTATTACAATATTATTTATTACAATATTGTTTTATTATATAATTAATGTATTGCAAGACTATAGGAGGCATTAACTATTTTTGAAAGTTTCATGAGTACTAAAATTTCCAATCAAAACAACTTCTGATTTGCTACGTATTACGTAGACAGCAAATTAAACTCCTGAAATATAGAAATATGCAATTAAGTTCGTAATATTGCACCAAAATTTAACTTTGATCAATTTTGGGACCGTTCAAAATCATCAAAACCAATCCAATTACTCGCCAATGGAACACTATCTATTCTTATGTTCTATATACAGTAGTTGACGAAAAAATACTACTCATTAATGTGTACAAACGATTTACTCACATGTAACTTACATGATTTACTTACATGTAACTTATATGATATACTTACATGTAACTTACATTACAATTTACTAACAAATATTTATCTAAGCTAATAACATACTAAGTTATATAGTTAGTGTAAGATAATTATTAAAACAACATGTTAAACAGTACATGAATATGTAAAAATAAATATAAAAAGGCGTTTAAATGAATAATCTAATTCGATGAAATAGATAACGTTTTATTTCTAATAATTTATATCATTTTCTGATAAATTTGATTTAATGGCCATTGTTATTAAAATAATAATTTCATAAAGGTTTTAATATACTTATTGTTTTGGAGTGACGAAAAGGAAAAATCTGCTAATCATTCACTCAATTAGTGAAATAATTTACAGGTTTTCCCTTTTCGTCACTATTTCTGAAGTACACATTTTAAACTGATATTCCTTAACGTTAATGTTATTGTTTTGTGCAACTCGCATGTGCAATCAATTTTTAGTCACTTGACACATTTTACCATAAAAGTGTTAGAATAAATTCATTTATTATGAAATGCACACAGCACCTGCTATGTATATAAGTTTTGTATAAAATAGTTAGTATTTAAGATTATAATTAAGGTTTTGGAAGGGGTTTTGAGGCATAAAGCTTATTTAAACACCAAATGGGGGTGAGTCAATAGAAACGCACCAAATCTTTTTTAGTGAAATATTTTTGCAACTTTAAACAAAGATAACTTGA
>CAJVQA010005345.1:0-16255 GCA_910591915.1 Cetraspora pellucida | reverse complement strand
TTATATACTATTAAATTTTGGTAACAATTGAATATAATACTAAAAAGTTTTATTAGTAATATGTTTTTTTTTATATATAAAATTTTATTTGCTAGGAAAATCATATGACAAATGATCTACATCACCCTTACCCTTAAATAACCCAACTATAATTAACGATTTAGTAATTACATATAGTTCTATAGTAGCAATTATGCATGTGTGCAGAAATTATTTTGAAAAAAAGTATTTTTGGCAAACATTTCGGCATTCCTAAATTTTTTATATGAGACCCACCGAAATAACTATATGATGTATTTTGATAAAAAATTTCGGCAATAATATGAATTTTAATTTTGGTACTATATAAGACTAATTTCGGCTGCCGAAATGCCGTAATTACTTTTTTATTAAGACGGTAGTTGCAATATACGTAGAAATTTCACTTTCTAAGTAAGATACCTCTATGTGCGGGATTATTTGGGATTATTTTGCATAGTGACTGTTGACGCTTCTTCGAAGATAGAAACGGGTTTAATTTTTATTTTTTGCTTGTAAAATGTTTTACATTCTTTAAAAAGTACTTTAAACTGTATAAATACAAGTTATCCTATATCTGTCAATGTATGTAATTTTTAACTATATGATCGTCAACCTGCACATAGGAGTTTTATATATAATTTTACACGGTTTGCACCAGTTCACCGTTTCTTTCTTGATATTATTGCAACAATCATTATGACGGTCAATTAAGAACAAATATAGCTGTAAGTCCGTTCTGATAGTAATTTTAATATAAAGTCAGTAGGTTCAAAAACCTTTAAACGATCTTCGTTCAAAATCTTAGTACACGTTAAACCGATGTATTAAGGGGCTTCAGATTTTAGAATACGTGATTTACTTGAACTTAGCTTAGCTCTGATCTAGAAACTTCTATTTGTAACGCCCGACATAATTTTCGAGATCGAATTGGTAATGGTAATACGTAATCAGCAGTATGTACGTACGTAAAAGACTCGATAAATTACATTCATAGGTTTTGCTATTTAAGTGTTAAGAAAAAAGTTTTATGATTTTAATTAATAAAAATTTTCACTATGCTTCCTGAATTTGGTTCGGGTGAAAACTTTTAACATTCGACTAGAGGAATAAAATGGGATGCTTTTTTTCTAATACTATAAATGTAAATATTATAATATATTACATGAGTGACTCCAGGGAAAACGCGTAGATTTCAAATTTATTATTATTTCCAGACTCAGTGACATATATAAATTTAATTACGCATCATAGGTCAAGACTGACTCAGGTGTCTGGGTTTTCCTTGACGTCACTCATATCATCTTGAACTTTACTTAGAGGCTCTACAAGATACGTACGTACTTAAATTTAGAAGTGACTCTTTGAGGTAGTGTTTTTATTATGTAAAGACTTAATATAAAATTTAAGTTCATTTGCATCTAACGCTACCTTTTTTTTTTTGAACCCCCAAAATGAGGGATGCGTGAGACTTCTTATTTTTAATAGACATTTCTGATTGATTAATTATAAATTTTTTTACATTTTTAAATAGCCGAATCCTATTAAAATTTTTAACCCTTTATGTAATTTATCTCGATGAATATTTTTATTTAATAAACATTAAGTTATATATATTAGATATACGTATACATGTTGGCAAAACGAAAAATTTCAAAATCTCATCCAAATCCCAAATTGTCCCAAAGCCCAAATTCCATCCCAAAAATATAATATAATAAAATTCGTCCCAAATCTCAATCCCAAATTCCATCCCAAATATAATAAAATTCGTCCCAAATCCCAATCCCAAATTCCAATAGTTTTGCCAGCAAGTATAGATATACGTATACGTAGGTATTATTGCCAATTCGATTTCAAATTTACACATCGATATCTGATATCGGGCGTTACTTTTGCCGGTGACCATACGACCATACGTACATAAATTTGACAGTTAATGTTGATCATCTGTCAATCCCGAAAGTCGAATTTTCTGCTATAAAATAATCTTTAAATGTTCACGAAAAAACCAAACCTTAAACAAAAAAATAAATAAAATAAAAAACAATATGGCCGGTCCAGACGAATGGTTAACAGCGATAAAAAAATGTCAATTTTTATCTGAAACGGACATGAAAAAACTTTGTGAAATGGTATATTGGTTGTGTATCTACAAAAATATCTCTCGCCTTTAATTTCGAAACTAATATTGTAATGCTTTATTTATGTAGGTTAAAGATCTACTAATGGAGGAGTCCAATATACAGCCTGTTCACACTCCTGTTACAGTTTGTGGTGATATTCATGGTCAATTTTATGATCTGTTGGAATTATTCCATGTTGGTGGAGAGATTCCTGAAACCCATTATATATTTATGGTAAGCAATTTTATTAATCATAGATCCAAATTTATTGCATTCTAATAGTTAAAAAAATAAAAATAAATAAATAATAAAAAAATCAGGGTGATTTTGTAGATAGAGGTTATTACAGTTTAGAAACATTCACTCTATTGATGGTTTTGAAAGCAAGGCAAGGGAGAATGAATATTCAACGGAGTTCATAAGTTTAATCTTTAATTCATGTATTTTATTGTGTCTTTATATCTTTCATTTTTCATTACGTTCATAGATACCCGGACAAAATCACTCTTTTAAGAGGTAATCATGAGAGTAGGCAGATCACACAGGTGTACGGTTTTTATGGTAAACTAGATTTGTTACTTCAATCTTACAATAATAATAATAAGAATGATTTCATATTGTGTTTCTTATGAAAATTATTAGATGAATGCCAAACAAAATATGGAAATCCAAACGTTTGGAAGTATTGTTGTCAAGTGTTTGATTATTTGACTTTAGCTGCTGTGAGTATTGAGTTTATTAAAATAGTTTACATATTCAAATTTTGAAATTTGATATATGTATATATATATATATTCTTCAATATTTGAGGAATAAAAACAGATTCCTTTCTTTTCTAGATTGTTGACGGACGTATTTTATGTGTTCATGGGGGCTTATCACCAGAAGTTAGAACATTAGATCAGATAAGAACAATACCTAGAGCCCAAGAGATTCCACACGAAGGTGCCTTTTGTGGTACGTATTTACCACATTTGTATTTACTCCATTTCACCCATTATTCGTTATTTATATATCTTTTTTTGCAGATTTAATGTGGTCTGATCCTGAAGACATTGATACGTGGGCTGTTAGTCCACGAGGTGCTGGCTGGTTGTTTGGTGCAAAAGTGACAAATGAGGTATATTTCAAGAATTATGCATATTTATATTTTATACGCGTATTTTCCGAAATGACGCCCAGGGATTATTTTCAAATTTCAATCTGCACCAGGCTTGATGTGGGTCAAAAACGTTATTTCGTGAAAATACCGGTGCTAAGAATAAAATTTTATTCATATCTGGTATTTATTGCTTTACTAAAGTTTAATCAGGTTAACGATTTAAACCTAATAGCTCGGGCACATCAACTAGTACAGGAGGGTTATAAATATATGTTTCCTGATGATAATCTAGTTACTGTATGGTCTGCACCAAACTACTGTTACCGTTGTGGTAATGTAGCATCTATAATGGCGATTAATGAAAATTTGCAAATCGATGAAAGCAGTTTTAAAATTTTTAATGCTGTTCCTGATCAAGAAAGGTCAATCCCACAAAGAGCTGGTGTGGGTCAATATTTTCTTTGAAAGGATAATCGCTATTTAGTGTGTCAGTAATTTTTCTTATATTGGTAAGAAAAAAAATTCGAATATTAAATTAATTTTATCTGTTTGGCAGGTGTTATTCGATTTTTTTATGCAAATTTATTTTGTTTTTAATAATCTATTTTTATAATTTTGTTACATAATTTGAGATTTTCAAGTACAAAAGACTTAATTATCCTTAGTATGCGTATTCCAAATGTAAATGTTGTTTAATTGGGATATCAATTTGCCAAATTTTATGTTTAAATTTATTTAGATTGATTGATCAATTTGATATCTAAAGTATATTGCTATTGAAATATATTTAATTTAATATAAAGTTTGTTTTAATTTTTTTGATAATTTTGCTTTTGCTTATAAAAGAATTGCTATATTCAAATATATATTTTATACGTATATACTGTATATATTTATTTAATTAACACTTATATAACTATAATATTTAAATATAATTTGCTTTAATAATAAATAGTTTGTTTTTAAAATTTAACTAAGATTTTTGTTTACTATTATATTTTTAAAGAACTTACTGACTATAACTGGTGGTGATCATTACCGGGTGCAATATTTCAAAAACAGGACTAAGAAACAAGAGTTAGATATATTAAAAAAAAATGTTTAAACCTTTCAAAAACTACCTTTAACTAAAATTTAAATCTTTATATTTCACTTTTGTTTTACTCTAAAACTATGCCCTGAACAGCGTCAGGGTATGATTCAAATTTTTCAGATATTGGCTAAAATTATTTATCTAATTAGCAGGTATAATATTTTTATATATATATAATGAAATAGTTTATTTTATTTTTTTTGTTATAGTGCGAATACTTAAAAATTACACAAACTTTTAAAAGTTAATAACTTTTAATGTGTTTTTTTTTGTTTTTACAAGGTTGATGTTTATGACAGTTATTATCTTTATTGTGTTTGCAATTATGATTACATCACTTGTACAAGGTGAGTGCGTAACTAGTCACATATGCAACTTTAGTTTGCTTGCAGGTTCTACACTAGTTGTCATACCTGTAATCTGCTAGAAGATTACCTAATTAAACATTTTGATCTTTATACTACACCTGACAGATAGCTTCTTTTTCTGTATAATTATTAAGTTATTACATATTTCAGAGTATGACATCTGATTATAAGTCTTCAAAAGGCTTTTCTTTTAATTAAGCTACTTATTTTTATAGAACATTAATAGGGTTTGTTTTTGCAGAGTTCACTTAAATCTTAATATCAATTTTATAGCATATTTCTAGTGCTTATAATATATTTTTGTTTTGTTATCTGATTTTTAATTTAGATAGTTTAGTAAGACTAAAATCTGTCTCTAGTATATTAAATCCAACTTGATATTTTTTTGATCTAATTCTGATAGCCTGGTTAGTAGTAATGTTTGGAATTGGTTTTATTTTTATTAACTGGTTTTAATAACTTTTTAAAAATCAAAATTGAATATAAATTGGTTATATTAAGAGTGTATTATTTTAAATTATAAACTTAATGATAATTCTTTTTTATATTTAAATTTATAAAAAACTATATTAAGTAAACTAATTTGAAATATTAAGTAAAAGTTGTAAAGTAGGTTTTTCTGATTTTAATGATAGTAAAATTATTAAAATTGAGTAAAAACTCATTAAGATATCAATTTTTAAACATTAGGATATAAAATTATATAATAAAATTAAATTATAAACTTATGTAAATTAATTAATCAAAATTTTCAATTTTGTATTATCTAAGAAAATTTTAACCAATCTAAGAAAACATTATTATATATAAAAGTATATTTTTTAAAATAATACAATAATTCAAAATTTTACTATAATTTTTTTTATTTTTTTATTTTTTTAAGCAGTCACACTATTGCTTTATTAAGATTTTTGAAATTACTACTATAAATATATAAATTTACCTAACAACTAAGTCTAGCATTACCTAGTTACCCTAATGGCACCTAAGTGCAACCTGTTACATTACTTTTAGCAGAAATAAGCTGCTTGTCTAACTACTTAAAGTTCATAATAAAAGGATTTTTTCTCTTTTATAACAAACTTGTTAATTGTTTTTTTAACTTTTTTTTTTATTTGCTCTTTTTTTTCTTTTGCTTTCTTTTTTCTTTCTTCTATTGCTTGCTGATTAGCCTTTCTTTTTCTCTTTATACTTAACTTTTCTTTTTCTTTTAGTCTTCTTTTTTTCTCTCTACTTATAATTCTTCTTTCTTTTTCTTATGTATTAACCTTTTCATAATAAATTTTTCAGACTTGTTTATAAAATATATTCCATGTTATTTCTGCTACTATGTTTACAAACTGTTGTTTTGTTTTTATACTTAAGATTTAAGATAACCTGTCTTGCATTGTTCTTGGGATTAGGCCTTTGATCAGTGCTTTTCTTATTTCTATTTCTACTTGTACTGTTTGTCTAAAAAGTGTTATATATAATACTTAAGATAAGACTCATATCTTTTTTTTTTCTTTTAAACTTTTCTATACTGTTACAGAATTGTAGGCTTCTTAGTACAATACAACTAAGTAACAAGGTCACTCAGTACAGTAATTGACTATTGCAAATATATATGGTATAAAGGTGTAATAGTTCACTTTACTACATAGCAGTAGACAAACAGTTTGAGATAATAATAGTATATAGATTAACTTTTTATTAACAACACATATAGTGACAACCTTGCCTGTAGGAATTATTCTAGAGGAGGAATATCATACTTTATAATTAAAAGATCATTATGTCTAAGTTGAAATATAGGAACTTAGAATTGGCAAGGAAAAGGAAAAGGTACTCTTTATATATCTTTTTACCTAGTAGAGGTAATAGAATTTTGAGTGACATTTTTTGATATTGTACTTAGGGTAGTAGGGATTATATAGAGGCAAGTGGAGTTTGTATAGAGATAGTTGAGACAATGTTTATGTATATTTATCATTTGTATTTGAAACACTTAGAGCATGTGTCAAGATACTTGGGTTTGTGTAGAGACATTTAAGATTGTGCAAGGACATCTAAGGATTGTGTTGAGATACTTGTGATTGTGCAAGGATACTTGGGATTCTTGTATTATGTTATTTGGCACAATAAATTGTACTAGGATATATGAAACTTGTGTAGAGATACTTGGGGTTTGTAAGACAATAATAAAATCATAGATGTTACCCAATGTCATGTGTCTGTATCATACTTCTAATAGCCAATTAAGATTCTATTATCTAACTACTATATACTATAATATAACTATGCTAATAACTAATAATAAATATAATATAAAATACAATAATAAATATATAATAACTACTAATAATATAATATACTATGTTATGCTAAAAATCTACTTTATAATAATACCATTGTGATAGATACTTTCTGTATCCTTTTTTATAGATTTGCTTGTCCCTTATATAATGCCAAATGTTCTTGTATTTCTTTAACTTGTTTTGGCAAACTTGACATTCTGTTGTTGTATATATATCTGACCTTCTTTTATTAAATTCTTCCAATATTAGAAGCTTGTCCAATATACATTTCATAAAAGCATTTCTTTTTGTACTATTTCTTCTTGTCAGCAGTGTATTTCTTTAGATGAATTTAGTCTTTTTCAAAAGTATGTCTAATTATATATTGTTACTTCTGCTTCTAGTTCTATATTCTTGATCATTATTGTTTCTTTCTACTCTACTTCTAGTCTGATATTCATTACTATTTTATATAAAAGTCTTGCAAGTATATCTATTTACTTGTTTTTTTATTCTAGACAGTACTTTATCTCTTTGTAACTAATTTCTTCTAAAAAAATTATTTTTTTATTTAATGTTCACTTCTTCACAAAGCTATCAGCTTTATTATTCTATTTATTTTTGCTATAACTTTTTATTCTATCTGTATGTTTTTTGTTTTCATTATATCTCTATTTTTAATATCCATAGTGCATTTTTCTTTTTAAGAACTTCATTTCTATCTATACATGCTAATCCTTTACTAATGTTCCTAATTGCTACATTGCTATCTGTAAATATTACTAATTTTTTTCTTTTTGGTATTGTTAAGATTGCTACTCATATTGTTAACATCTCAGCTGTAATAGATATAGGCTATCTTCTTACCTCTAATGCTACCTCTTCTTTTAACCAATTTTGTGCTTCAGCTATTTGTACTCAACTTATATTTATGTTTTTGTCTATTGCTTCTTTTTTGTTTCTTTTATTTGCTGCACAATCTGTATATATTGTGTATTTGTTTTTGTCTCTTGATATATTTCTTCTTAAGATCTCTACTAGCTCCTGACTAATATTTTTTCTTATTTTTTGTTTCCTAATTGTCATGATCAAGATTAGTTTTGTAATAAAAGCCAGCATTCGAGATATGTAGTCTGGGATGTAACAGTTGAGTAATTCTAGGTGATCGATCAGTAAATTATCCAAATAAAGCAATAACAAAATAAATAAATAAATAAAGATAAATATGCATTATGATATTTGTTGTATAGGCACCCATTGTTTAGTTTCATAGGGTTCAACAGGTCCTGTAATCATATGAGTTAATAGTAATCAACTATTAAATCATGGATAAATTAATTAACCAGAATCAATACATAAGAGTAAATTGGAATGTACATAGTTAATATAAGAATTGAGTATGTGTATAAAATATGTAATTAAGCTAAAAGTTAAATATCATATGATTAGAGTAGTTAATTTAAAAGTTAAATATATATAAGAAATTATGATATAATTAATTTAAAGTTAAATTTTAAGTATATAAAGATCATAAAGAAATAAAATAAAATACTAAACTTTTGCCTTAAAACACAAAAAGAGTTTTGAGTAGCCATGGTTGATCTTGCTATACTGGAATGTAGGTATACAAGTTTCTGCATTCTGACATTCCTATTCGTGTCCAAGAAAAAATAAGACAAAAAGAACCTGGACACAAAAATTCAGTAACCACTTTATAAGTCATTAGACAACATATTAACTTAAAAAAAAAAAAAAAAAATCATGTCATTTGTAGCATATATTATTGGTAAAAGAACTAGTATGATACTTCAGTCTAAGATAGAAGGAAATAATCCAATGAAGCCAATATATGATAGTCATAACAACATTAAAAAGTTTTTATTATATTTTGAAGCATATGTGGCTTCAAAAGACTGAAATAATACTAAAAAAAAAATGGTCATAATACTCTACATGATAAATAAATTAAAACCATCGATGGTCCAACTACTGCCAGCCAACAAAACAGCTAATAAAACATGCCAAGATCTAAAAACAGCAATAATTAACCATTTGAAGACCTTGTTAAACACAAATGAGAAGCTAGAAAAAATTAAGAATATGATGCAGAACAAGAATGATACAGTTCAAATGTATACCAATTGCTTCGATGCTTATATTGAGAGGGTAAAAAACCAAGTAAGAGATCTTAAAAAAAGAAAATAGTATATTCAAGAGCTTCAGAGTCCATATAGGAAAAAGGTTATCATACAGTGTCCTAAAACATACAAGGTGACCAAGGAATTGGCTATAAAGATAGAAAAATATAATAAGAACAAAAAATATGTTAGTAAAAGTCCATTTCAAGGTATTAACGAAAAGGTAGATGAATCTACCAAATCAGAAATTGATAACCTTTTTGCAGTATTTGGTACAATGAAAATATGAAGAGTTGAAGAGCAATAAAATGTACAGAGTACAGACTGAATAGATAGAATAGAGGCAAGTATTGTAGAATTGACCAAAATGGTATAAAACCTTTTGGAAAGCAAATATAAATTACCTCAATGAAGGCCTTCAAATATGAGTCAAGTCACAATAATCACAGGTCATGTTCATAATAACCAAACTAGTAGGCCATGCAGGCAGTGTTGTATATTGAATATGTTTACACTATGTAAAATATTCAATGTTCAAGATTGTTCAAAATCATCCAAGTCTATATCCAAAGTTTAAATAATCAATAAAGTATATTAAAAATATATATAATTATATATTTTTTTAGGTGCTGGATTTATTTATGAAAAAATTAAAATATATTATCATAATAAAATTTTGAATAATTTTAATTTAAAAAAATGTCCATATGACAATACTGCATGCAAGTGTTTTATATATAATCAAGAGGATCACATATTACATATCTGTTTGAATTAACCAGAACAAACTTAAACAACTAGTTAAAAAAGCCTAAATCAGAATGAACAAGTGAGGAACCCTGAAATAAAAGAAGCTGATGTGAGGTTTTTTAAGATTACAGAAAAAGGATCAAATAATAAGTATCTAATGATCTATATAAATGAATACAAAGAGTTGTTTGATATAAGAACCCTAAAGAAATGACAATATCTAGAAAAGAAGGAAGTTGTAGTATCTAAAAAAAGAAAGGAAATAAGTGTTGAATTATCAAAGCCTATTAAAACAGAAAACACTGAAACACCCAACAATGGTTAATTATATACATACCTATATCTGAGTTGACTTAAAAGGTTGATATTCTTAAGTTGATAGCAAAGCAAAAGATCACAATTATGCTAGAACAATTATTTAAATAGACACCTAAAGCTCATATAGAGATGCTTAAAGCCCTAACAAAAAGAAAATAAGAAAATAATATCCTCTTTATGAATGCTAAAATCAGCATAGTATAGAGAGTTTTTGAAGATAATACATTAAGAGTTAGAGATGTATCTATAAGCATGCCTAAAATTAATAAAGAATTAGCTATAGCACCTGTCGATCCAGAGTCGCTCTTGAGTCTAATACATGAATGATATGCAAAGAAACAGGATTTTAGCTAGCAACTAGCAACAAAAGAGGAATGCATGGCAGATGATTATTTAAGCAAATTTGTTAAGCATATTACTAATATTGAAGTTAATATAGAAGGCATTTTGGTTTATTAAGAATTTTATATTATGGAAACAGTAAGTTTTAACATGCTGCTTGGCATGACTTGGCTAGCGGCATCTAAATATAGTTTTAAGTAGTGAGACAATAAACTGTAATGCAATATTAAGTCAAAAGATAGGAGAACATTATTTATAGTCTCAGTAGTATCAAAACAGTAGATAAATAATTCCAAAAAAAACAGAAAGAAAGAAGAAAAGAAAACTGTTGACCTAATTGTAATATGAAGAGTTGAAATTAATGATGTGAAGTCATTAAAGATAAAGAAATGATTAGGAAAGGTTGTGAATGAGAGTTCAAATATCAATAATTTAGTTGTAAAAGAGGTATGCAGTATTAATAATGAATGCATAGTAAACCAAATATATAAAGGAAGATTGGTATGTTGGTATATGCAAAATGAAAATGAAGATGGAACTATAAAAGAGATGGGGCCAAAAGTGGTAATACAACTTACAAAAGAGAATTGCATCTTAATTAAAATCAGTAATAGTTTAACTGAGCTTGAAAAATGAGAGTTATGTAAAAGGCTAATTAAAGAAATACCAAATGTATTTGTCTTTGATTTGTTTGAAATCAGTAAAATGGATTTGGTTCAGTATAAAGTTCACAGAAGAGAAAGTAAGATACTACCAGTTTGAATGCAACCTATTTGTATTAACAACTCTGAACATGCTAAAATGTTTGAGAAACATATAAAAAAAATATTAAAATATGAGTTATTGGAAAAGAGAACAAATCAATATATATACCACTGTTTTTTTATATAAAAAAAAAGAAAGAGGAACAGATTACTTTCGTGTGGTTAGAGATATGTAGCCACTTAACTGACACATCATTAAAGATAGTTACTCTCTGTTATTGATAAGGAAAATTTTAGAGAAGCCAGTTGGACATGACTGGTATTTAAGTATAGATGTATTTAAGGGGTATTGGCAAATCTGTATTTGACCAGAAGATTGGGATAAGGTTATGGTTTTCACATCATTAGGCATATTACACTATGTAGTAATGTGCATGGGCCTTAAGAATGCAAGTGAAACATTTCAATACTTGATGGATGTATTGTTAGATAATGAGAAATAGAATACACTATTGCAGCATATTAGGATGGCATTGGCTTATAAACTAATGGTTCTAAGAAACATTATATAAAAATGTTTATTAAGTTAGCTCAAAGATTTAAACAAGTCAAGTTGACCTTTGTTATGAAAAAATGTTTTCTATTGTATAAGGAGCTTCATATGTATAGTTTTGTGATCAGCAAAAATGTGATCAGAGTTGACCCAAAAAAGGTTAAAAAAATTGAGGGATGAAAGAACCATCTAATTTTAAGCAAGTTCAATTGTTTATAGAAATTATGAATTATTACCAATAATTCATAAAGGGTTTTAGTAAGATTGCCAAACCTCTAACTGACTTGACAAAGACAGAAGTAGAATATTAGTAAAACAAGGAACAAATTGATGCCTTCTACAACCTAAAAAATTGCTTGTTGACCGAGATGGTGTTGAAAGAACCAAATTGGCAGAGTGCATATAATAGCATTTGTTCATATTAACTTTTTACTAATATTTGTGATGTGGCTCTAGAAGTTGTACTGAAACAAAAGGATAAAAAAAGAATGATAAGACCTGTATTATTTAAATTACAAAAGTTAGATAAGTATGAGATGAATTACACTGTGACAAAAAAGAAGTATCTGGCTATAGTTTTTGGTTGTAATGTAAATAAATGCTATGTGGCTGGTATAACATTTGACATATGGGTAAACCATTAGGCATTAGAATGGTTGTTCAACAAAGCTGTATTAAAAGGATGTCTTATAAGATGGGTCTTGGCATTGAAGTTTTTTGACTTTTGAGTATATTATAGACCAGATAGTAAACATAAAAATACTGATAGAATGTCTTGATTATCTGACTAATTCACAAACAGGATAAAGAATGATAAGGAGTTTATTAACTCTCTGATAATATTTGTGATGCCAAAAGATGTGAAGCTAAATGATCTCAGAATAGTTTATAAATATCTTAAAAGCTTTATATAGCCCTCTAATGCAACAAAGCTGGACTTGAAGTAATGGCATCACAAGGTACAAAAATACTACCTGATTGATAATCAGTTATTCAAAAAAGTAGGAAAAGGGAAATCTCCATGAAGAGTAATATTTAAAGATGAAGAAAAGAAGCAAATTCTTAGAGCTAACCATAAGAGGATAGTAGACAAAGGTGAACATTATGAAATAAATTTTACAACTCAGAAGATCCTGATAAATTATAAATAGGCAACAGGATCTATATATGAGGACACAAAAATATATGTATCATTATGTAAAGTATATCAAAAGTGTGCCTAAAAAATTTTATCTGAGCCAATTTATATTATATTGATAAGCTGAATTTTTAATAAACTGTTTGTTGACTGTATAGAACCTTTGTCACAAACAACTGCAGGACATGAACACATAGTGGTTGCTATAGAAGACCTAACAGGATTTGTAAAAGTTGAGCCCTAAAGAAAAAGACTGCACAGAACATAGCACAATTCTTGTAGAAGAATGTTATACTACATTATAAATGTTTTGCAAATTTGGTTTCTGATCATATAACAGAATTTAAAAATAGGATAATGAATGAACTTATAGCAAGACTTATTGTTAATCATAATTTTTCTGTGAGGTATCATCTTGAGGCAAATAGTAAAGTGAAAAGAATAATGCAAAAATTGACAAGAGTTCTGAGAAAGGTTTGTGCTAAAAAACAAAATAAGTGGCATGAATACCTGCATAAAGTAATTTAGTCTCTAAACATCATAGTAACTGACCTCAGGTATTCATCCTTCCACTTGGTATATGGTTAGGATGCTGTAATATCTATTGAGCTAATACTGAAAAGCTATCAAATTATAATTATGAAGAAGCAATGAACAACTAAAGAGTTAGTCAAATTTCAGATAATGCAGATAAAAGGACTTGTGTACAAATTAAATAAAGCTTGAATAGAAACAGAAAGAAGAGGAAAATGATGAAGAAACTTACATAATAGAAAATAAGTTAAAAATAGAATCATTGCTAACAATATAAGGATAAATTGAAGACCAGGTGGAAAGAATTCTATAATCATCATAGTTATAAATACAAGCAACCCATTAAGGTTAGTGATTTCATGCTTGTTTACAATTCCACTCTAAATAATTTACTATGAAAGTTAGACTATTGTTGGTTAGAGCCTTACATAGTAAGAAAAATAAGAACAGGTAGACAATTTTATTTGAAAGAGATCAATAAAAGTAGCCTACATAATCTCTTTATTAGGAATTATGTTAAGAAACTGTGCAGAAGGTCAGGAATTAATAAGACTAAGCACAGACTGATTGCAGGTGGTGTTGACTTTGAGGATGAAAGTCAAGGAAAATCTAGCTTCTGTTATGATCAGAATTGGTTCTGCAATGAAAGCCAGCATTCGAGATATGTAGTTTAGGATGTAACAGTTAAGAAATTCTAGGTGATCAATTAGTAAATTATCTAAATAAAAGCAATAACAAAATAAATAAATAAATAAGAATGAATATGTATTATGATATTTGTTATATAGGCATCTATTGTTTAGTTTCACAAAGTTCAATAAGTTCTATAATTATGTAAGTCAATAGTAATTAACTATCAAATCATGGATAAATTAATTAACCAAGATCAATGACATAAGAGTAAATTGAAATATATGTAGTTAATATAAGAATTAAGTATGTGCATAAAATATGTGATTAAGCTAAAAGTTAAATATCATATGATTAGAGTAGTTAATTTAAAAGTCAAATACATATAAAAAATTATGATATAATTAATTTAAAGTTAAATTTTAAGTATATAAGGATTGTAAAGAAATAAAATAAAATATTAAACTTTTGTCTTAAAACACAAAAAGAGTTTGAGATAATTGTAGTTGACCTTGTTATACTAGAACATAGGTATATGAGTTTCTGCATTCTGATATTCCTATTTGTGTTCGAGAAAAGATAAAACACTAATTAATTCTATTTTTAGACCTTCTAATATTTTTAGTCCTATTAGTTTTTGTTTATTTTTCTTTAGTTCCTCTGTTCTTATATATTCTATTAATTGGTTAGTAGCTGTTTTGATTATATTATTGTTCTTTTCTATTAGTATATCTGAAACTGTGTTTATATTGTTGTTGATTCTTATCCAATGTTAATTGCATATTACATCTGTCTGTTTTGAATTGTTTCTTAACTTCTTTATTTTCGATTCTGTGAAGCACTTTTGTCTTTACTATTTTGAACTATTCTGTCTTTTTGCCTTTGCTTAATTGATTCTAGTAGGTCTTGAATTGC
Source organism: Cetraspora pellucida (assembly GCA_910591915.1). Taxonomy (NCBI): domain Eukaryota; kingdom Fungi; phylum Glomeromycota; class Glomeromycetes; order Diversisporales; family Gigasporaceae; genus Cetraspora; species Cetraspora pellucida. The sequence continues at coordinate 1,250 of CAJVQA010005345.1, read as the reverse complement.
TACTATGTTATTAGTTTTCTCCTTTTGTGTTAAGTAGTTGATTTAGATATATAAGTCCTGCTTTACTTATTTTGAGTTTTTTTTTTTTTTATAGTTATGATTTTACTAGTTCAATTATTCTAAAACTATAACCATTTGTTGTCTATAATTCACTTTTTGTATTTATATTTATTCCTAACTCTCTACCTTTAGCTATTGTCAAGCAAACTAGATTGTTCTTCCAATATAACTTATCTTCTTGCAATTTTTCTACTTTTCATATATCTTTTATTAAACTTGTTTTTTGATAATCCTACAATATTCTTAGTTTTGTTAGCTGCTCTAGTTCATCTTTTCTGTTTAGTTTTGGTATTAAGTCTTTTATTTGTTTTATTATTAGTTTTTTTTTAAATATTAAGATAAGTACTAGTAACCCAGAATTTTATTGATAGTATATTTGGCTAATAGATGCTTTACAACCATAAAAGGCAATCATGAAAAGAGTATACAACTAGCTACTTATACAACTTTAGTCATTATCTAATTTAAGTAGTTCAGCTAAAGGTTTTACACTAGCTGTCATACCTAGAACCTGCTTGTAGGTTCTCTATTTAACCACTCTGTTTCTGTATCTACCCACTTACTTTTGCCTACTAATAACCCTGGCTGATGCTAGTGAAATATGCTATAGTCACTAAGTCTTTAAAGCAGTTCACTCATATGAAAAATCTTTGACCTTGTACTAAACCTCTTAGAATCTTCTGTATCCTATTTTTATAGCTGATTTGATATCACTATAGCTGAGACTAACACTGATCATCAGAGCATACTATTAAACTACTATGCCCTTGTAGAGTTTACCCAACCCCAATACTGACTTCACAATATATTTCTACTATTTTGGTATTTAATTTAAGTTTCACCAAGCTGCCAAATCAGATAATCCAGAAAGGCAAATCAAAACTATAAACTTCTGGTTTACATGTTTGCTAGCATGTAACCTTTTCTTCTGGAATCTGGCAATTTTAGCAGCCTGGTTGGTTCATTTGATCCCTTCTTAAAGACTTACACATTTGCCTATTTCACAAGTTCTAGCTTCATTTCATAGGTCTAGTCTTTACAGTAGCACTGTCAAAAGTTTAGGTTACTTTTCTACTCAGGTATTTCAAGTAGACTTCCATTTTTCATTTTTTAATTTTTTTTTTTTTTTTTTTTTTTGGTATTAAGGTGACCTCTTTGGTCTTTTGACTTTTATTAATCACTTATCGGTA
>CAJVQA010005344.1:0-16260 GCA_910591915.1 Cetraspora pellucida | reverse complement strand
AAATTAGATTTATTTAATTGTCTGAGCTTTTATTCTTGTATATAATTTTCTTTTTATTTGTACTAGTACAAATAGTAAAATATATATATTGCACATATGTCACTATTTTATAAATTACTTAATAAAAATACAAGCAAGACTTCACCTTAAATAAATAAAATAAAAAAACATAAATAAGGGTATAAATAATTAAAATGAATATTTCATATGATGTTTATAGCAATACTTTTACTTAGAAAACTTAAGCCAATTACTCTTTATCTTTTTAAATATATTTTTATTAACTATTTAGAATGCCAAAATATAAAGTTTCAGTTATATCACTTGGTGAAATTATTCAAAATTTATATTCTAGGCTATATTCTAAAAATTGGTGGATTTCTTGCTCAACTAATAATAATGCAACATATACAGTTCTTTATCTAATTCATCTTGATATGAAAACTAGAACTACAATAAATCAACATGATTTTATAATTACAGTAGTTCAGGATAGTTTTGAATTTGGATATTTATATCAATATGAAGCTCTACAAAGTAATATATGTAAAAGTTCATTAGTGGCAGCTACCTCTGTATATAAACAAGCTTTTTTTTATAAAAACTAAATTAGATGATCTTTTGGTTATGGGATTTAATGATCTGAAAATATGCAAATTTTTACTTTAAGATATTTATTTTTATTTTTTTACTTTTAAAATTGGGAATTTATATTTAACTATTTTGGAAATTAATAAATCAAACAATTTTAATTAAAACAATGCTGGAAAAGAATATTAAAGTTTTTTTATACATAACTTTAACCATATTCATGCATTATTTTTTCAGAAATTTAATGATAAAGAAGCAATTATTAAAATATACTACACATTTCAAAAAATGTATGATTTTCATAATACTGACCTTAATACTGTTTGGAATAAAATTGGTATATTAACACAGTATACAGGAAGCCTACTTTTTGGGCTTGAACATGAGCAGACAAAGTTAGCAATCAATAAAGAGCAAACACTTTTATGTATGATAGAAGATTGGCAAAATGAGCAGATCATAAACAAGCTTTTTTATTATTATCTTAAAAAATTTATTGCTGTATCTATAGAATGAAAAAACTTTTTTGTTAGTTGGCAAAAACAAGAAAGCAATATTATTGAATTAATAACAAACTAAAAGAAATATATCTACCAAATTATGCTATTATAGATTATGAGTTGCATGCATGAAAAGCTCTATTACAAGATATAGGCTGTACTGATATAACAACTTTTGAAAAAGAGTCTACAGTAATAAATTAATCTTTTCAAAAAAAAAAGGATATATATACAAACTAGTGTATTGACTAAAATATCTTTTCAATATCTTTTGCAAATTACTTTGGTTCAAAACATAGAATCTCTATTAATTAAATGTGGGTTTTTTTAAAAAATTTCTAGATCATCTGAGTACTAACAAAGAAGAGTCACAGTTCAGACTTTTAATTATAATTTGTACTGGCCACAATCCTAATAAATTAAATAGATTGTATCTGGTAGTGTTACAAATTGACAAATTTTTTTCACTTGATTAGTTGGTCATTATTTTTTCAGTTAGTTGCAACTAATCAATTAATCAATTAGTTGCAAATGGTCAATTAATTGATTAGTTGCAATTAATTTATTAAGTAAATAAATGATTTTTTAATTAATTCTTTGCAACTAATTAATTAATTCTTTAGTCAATTAGTTGCAACTAGTGTTGAAACATTTAGAAGATCAAAGGTAGCATATTACTTTTATGTCACCTATGTCATATAAAATTTGAGTAGTGATGTTAATATGTTACTACTATGTCATTCCTTATTCTAGTTGCAACTAAATGATTAGTCGATTAATTGATTAGTTGGTGTCTAATATGTTCAGTTGATTAGTTGTCAACTAATCAACTAATTGATTAATTTCAATTTTAATTTGTATCACTAGTATCTGGTACAAAATATAATTGAAAGACTGAACTGTGATTTTATCTTAGCAGTACTTATCTATTATGAATGTGAAATATGCATGTGTTTAAACAATATGACCCTCCTACTGAGTCATATACCAAAGTATTTTGTTTAGTACATTACAGTGTATATATATATATGTATATATGTATATATATATATACAGTATAATTCTAATTTTATGGTTCTTGTAGTCTGAGTTCTGAACTTGATCAAAAAATTCAGAAAAAGATTAAGCTATGTTAAAGCAGTTGTATAAATATGGATATCTTTAAAATATCCTAGAGAACTATGAAATTACTATAGATCAATTTTGAAATACATTTCAAGATGCATTAGATGGTAATATTCATAGAGTTGATAGAAAGAGATAAATATTATCTATTATTACTAATAAACTTCTCTATAAATAATAAAAAAAAATTTATCTATTAGTATTTTATGTAAATATTTATATAGAGTTTGTTTTGAAAATAATATTATAAGCCATAATAATTCTAGGTCCTATAAGATTTTTTCAAGACAAAACTCTCAAATATTTGAACAAAAATTAAAACAAATAAAAAAAAATTTATTTTAGGTCTTAAATTATTTAATTACTAAAGCACATTATTATGCACACATTAATAGTTGAGAAGGTGTTCAATTAGAAAAGCCTAAAATTACTTTAGAAAAATTGGTACCTGAAAAAAAAACAGATTGAATATTTTTTTAAAAATAAAGCAAAAGTTATAATGAGTTCTTATAAGACTGATAGTGCTACTGAATTATCTGTATATTATTTGAAAAATAGTAAAGAGGTCTTATAGGAATGATTTCATGAAGAGTATCCTAATGGTATTAAAAGAATGGTATTTTATAAGTATTTACAAGATGGGTAATATATCTATAAAGAAGATTTAAGTGGCCTTTGCTCAATTTGTAATATGTATAGTTATGAAACATTTGACAAACTTTGAAAATTAATACAAAACTATACAAACTTGGATTGTTAGCTAAATTTTTATATTATAATTAAGCTGTTCAAAGCTAAAAAATTTGAAGTATTAGATGGTATCTTTCAAATGCTATTCAATACAGATGCTGCGTAGGCAAGACTAGTTAGTACAAATTTAATATTTTACTATGCTAAACTTACACTCAAAAAATTTGATAATACTAATTATCAAATTTTCTAAATTTATGTTTAGCATAATGAAGATTTATTTTGTGATGTAATTTTGCAAACATTCATGTTCAGTAAATTATATAGTCCTGAATTACATATTGATTACATTCAAAGTATCTCATTCAAATATCAAATTTTTGAATTTTGATATGTAATTACCTTTAAGATTAACTAATTGATAAAAGAAATAATAAGGAATGATTGTTAACTGAATACAATAACCTGCAAAGATATTTAAAAAAAATTCAAAAATAAATTAAAAGTTGACTTTTTAGATTATACAAAGCATGATACCTGTATTATTCATTATATGCTCTATACTTTTTAAACCTGTTCAGAAATTTATGATCTAATCTATAATAATTGTAGAGCTTTTTTAATTTATTTAGTCAAGTTTAAGAACATATACCATCTGACTTTTATATAGAATTAAGAGAGTTACAAGAATATTTATTATATTATTTAGCACATCAAACTAGGAAAATCTATTTGAAATGCACAATTAAATATACATTTAAGTAAGTTTGATAAAAAAGGTGTTATAATAATTGTAGATTATAAAATGAAAATTTTACTAAAAAGTGCACATAAAACAAAGCAAGTTTTCTTTAGAAAAAAAGAATAGTAATTATATTCATTATTAATATATACTTATCTGCCTAATAGTAGCAATTTACAAGTTCGTACATTTGATTATTAGTTAGAAGACACATTTCAAGATGCATAGTTTACAGCTTCCTCATTGCATATTACAATAAATAAACCAAATTCTTAGCCCAAATAGGTTACTTTTTGATCTAATAATAGTTCTCATTAGTATAATGCTGATTTAATAATGCTTATGAAGCAATAGAAAAAATGATATAATATATATATTAAAAAATAGACTTTTTTTAAAACAAAGAAGGCTAAAACAATAATTAATTCCCATTATGCACAGGTTTGATTTGCAAATTTTTTTTTTATCTTTGATACTTGAGATTGGAATCAGTTTAGTTAATTTATTAATCAACTAAATATAGTAGTTTACTATATGAATTTGAGTCGATTAAACTAATTTCAATTCATATAACACCTTCTAACTACTTTTATTATTTGTTTTTTTTTAGATTTTACATATAATTAGTCATTATGTTCATTTAGGGTTTGATATTACAGAAGAATCAGATATTGAGTTAGCAATTGAAGAAATTCATAAAACATCAGTAGCTTATTTAGAGCCAAAACAAAATAAAGGTAACAAGAGTAATATATGAAGCATGAAGTATTGATTAGAATAACCTTTTTGTTAGTTTTAGATAAAAGAAGGATCAATACTCTACTAGGTAATTCAAATTGGTTCTCATGAGAGTGGCTCTGTGATGGTGATTATAAAGGATATATCTATGCATATGCAATACCTAATATCAATGAATGAAATAATTTTTTACCTGCAAAGTTAAAAAAATTAAAAAAGAAAAAAATACAAAAACTGAATCTTCAAGTTTCTTAATATTCATTGCCCAAGTCTCTGTGGCTTGTCCTACTGCTACATAAACCAGGTAGTGTTCTTTTATTTATTACTATTTTTTACAAAATCATAGTTACATAACTATTATATTTACCAATGATACTGAACATCTGTCTACTCTGCTAAACTGTTAAGTTCATTATTTTAAGTAAATAAACAATCCAGTTTTATTTAACTTTGTCCAATTTAGCTTAATATTCATTTCTAATTATAAATCATGTAGTAAATATAATAGGTGGCATTTGTAATTTACATTAAACCAATATTATATTATATAAAAATATGAATTTTGATAGTAATGCCATATGGTATTATTTTTGTATTGTTTGAAAATTCCTATAACAATACTGGTTTAATGTAAATTATAAATGCTATTATAAATATATGTAATGGTAAATTATTGCTATAAAAAAATTTCTTTTTTGGTCTAGTCTCAACATCGATATTTCTATTTTAGTTTCTTTTCATTATTTGGTAGCTGATCATGATCAATTAAAAATGTAAATCAAAAAAAAGTAATATTGTATTCATGATTTCTATCTATATATATATGCTTACAAGAATTTATATTATCTACTACTAAATATAGTGTGCATAAAATATTCTGCTTAAATTAGATTGGATACTAAAGGAAAATTAAAAATTCAAGAAAAAAAAAACAGGTAAAAGAATTAGTAAGCAAGTAATAGCCTACTTGAAAGAATATTTTTTGGTTGGTAATGCTAATAAAAGTAATAGATATAGCACAGAAGAAATATGAAAGAAGTTAGATGAACTGGCAAAAATAAGTAGTTTGAAAGAAAGTGATATTCCCAAGGTATTAATGATTCAGAACTGAATAGCTAGATATGTGATGCAATATTAGCAAAAAACAGCACAAATAATATTTTCTATAAATAACTAATAGAAATCTATAAATTTATATATTTGAACCTTAGAAAATTATAGTTTTAAGAGGTAGGAATCTGACATTTTCTTAATAAAAAGTTCTTGAAAAATAAACTGTTTTGAAAAAAAATTTTAAACCTTTATTCTTGTGATCTTGTATAATCAATTGCATTATTTTTAAATATAACTAAAACTTAATTTAGTAAAGCTATCTTTGGAATAAGATTTGCTATTTTTATTTCTTTTATAAATGATCTGCAAAAAGTTCTTCAAAATTTATTAATAGATTTTACTGGTTTCTATACAGATTATGAATTAATGTTTTAATTATAATGTCTATGTTTAATATAATTACCATTAAATAGATGCAATTAATATCATCTAATATGCAAATATAAACTTGTACATATTACATAGACAACTTATACATAATCTAAAATTGATTGTTTAAAAAGTTGTAAGTAGAAGTATAATGCCCTATTCTGTGACAATTACTACAATGTTGAACTTCTTATTCAGTTTAATATTATTGTTATTTGTTTGAATATTTTCTTGTTTAGTAGGTCTTGAAGTCTTAGCATTTTTTATATTTAAATTTTGAAGAACCTTTTGTGTAGAACTTGATATCTTTAGATGTTTCTTATGTTTTAATTTTTTTGTGAATAATATCAACTAGCATTCACTGATTAGTATTATCATTAGTATGATTCTCTATAAATTCTGTTATCAATTCTACAAACTCATTAACTAAATCACTTTACAGTACAAATTTTAGTTCACTTTTGGCAACACTGAAGCCACATGCATATTCTTGCTTTTGTGTAATAATACTTGTTTGAATATTAGGCTAATATATGTCTTGCTTATGAATAAAAATTACTTAATTCATTTTTTTAATTGTATAATTTTTTACAGTTATGCTTCTAATTAATAAAGAATCTAACAGTTACTTTGAATTTGCATATTAGCATTTAGATATTAATTTAATATCAAACTTAGCATTACAGAATATTTTGAGAATACTAAAAAAGTATCTACAATAAAATCTATTTGAAATAATATAAAGACACATGCAAAGATAGGTATTATCAGTCAATAGAACAATATAATAAGAATAACTATTTATATACTGATCAAATAAAGATACCTTCCAAAGCTCAAGAATATTTTCTTGATTTATCATATTTGTAATAGTTTTAAGTAGTTTGTAATGCATTATATTTATCTTCTAGATACTCTTTCAAATATTTAGAACTAGTATATATTTATATTTAATTAACAAATCAATTATATAATTAGCATATACTATACTGAAGTTAAGTTTGCAATTTCAACTAAACATGTTTGATATAAAATACTTTAAGATATTTGAGTACTTTGAATAAAAGCAAATTTTATTGTTAAATACTTTTTAATTTCATCTTAAATAGTCTTAAAAAAAACACTTTGTATACTTGGTAGTCTCTGAGTTGATAATATTTTTATATTCAGAAAATCTTTAATGCTATGCCTTATAATCAAGTTTTGCTTAAATTGCTTTATCCAAATTAACAAGTGTTGTTTTTGTATAACTTCATTCTTAATAATTCTATTTATACTTTCTACCCATCAAATGCTCTGCATCCTAGCACAAAATATAGTAAATATATAAATTTTAGCTTATAATTTATATAATTTTCAAAGCTGTTGTAAGTAATTTTAACTTGCTAGATATTAAGCCAATAATGCATTTCAATTGTGCTTCAATTCTATTTCACTATAACTATTATAACATTGAAACCAACTTTGCAAAAAACTACTATATATGTTATCTAATTTTCATGCTAATTTTTTTGTAATGTTTGTTTGTATATAAAAGATACAGTGATTATGCTTAGAGGTAAGAAAAACTTGGCTAATAGCAGAGGTCATAACTGGATTAGTATCAGTAAAAATTGCTTTAGAAGACAGAATGTCTGTTGCTCTTAATTTACAATTTAAAATCTATATATAAGAACTAACAGTCTTATCCTGAACAAGGACTGTGCTACAAGTCTTATTTGATTATAATTATCAACAATTACAAATAGATTAAGAAGCATATTATATGCATTAGTTTTTACTATATTATTATTAACTATAATATCATTATAATATTTTTAATGTTCTATTTATGCAGATATCATTCAAAAAAGCTATAAAAGGTTATTATCAATGCCTTTATGTTCAATATAAATAGCCTATCTGGGCTCTTGTTTCTGTTGCTTTATAAGCCACTTTACTATATCTGCTGCATTATTTTTTTGTTGATTACCTAATTGACTTGTATACTGATATATAGTATTATATAGGTCATAATTATACAATAGTTAATCAGGAAATTTCTTTAAAATATACTAATATTGAGCCTTAGCATCAAGATTACATTCTTGTATTAGAAACTTTTTTGCATCAAAAACATCTTGTAAAAGTAAACATAATTTTGGAGCAAATTCTTTTTTATATAGTACAAGTGAATGGTTATAACTTTCAATAAATTTATTAACAATTATAGTACTAGCACTTTTTTTATATCCTGCATTAAGTTGCCAAGAACATCCAACTTTTTTTATATTTTATCTTTATAGCATGTAATATTAATATTTTTTTTAGATTGATGTTTTTTTAAATATTCACAAATAAAATATCAACAAATTATTTTATCATTTTTACATTCTACTCAATATTTAATTAATTTAAATTTAATTTCTAATTCATATTTTTTTAATGAATTTTTGAATGATTCTTAATTTAGAAATATAGCACTAATTTGAATTACACATTCATTTGTTTTATCATTATTACAATCAGATTCATTATCATTTTCTTGCATATTATTCGAACACATAGATGTCTTTAATTGAATACTAGAATTAAACTATTAATTAGTTATAATAGTTGATATATTAGTTGCGACTATGTTTTCTATAAATAAAAATATTTCTAAAGTATTAAAACACAAATGTCATAAAAGATAAATTATAAAATTATTTTAGTATAGCAATTTTGCCATTCTATTTAGAATATAAAAAATCAAGATAGCATTTTGAATTATATGTTTAGCTGTTTTATAGTTATTATAATCAGATTGATTATAACATTGTTGCTCATTATTTGAACATATATATATTTTAGAATTAAGCTGATAGCAGTTATAATCAGTGTTTAAAATTCAAATTTAAAATTATGTTCTTAAATAAACTTAATATAAATTTTTAATGTTCTCAAAAAATTTTTAATGTTTATTATAAAGAACATTAATTTTTTAATATTGCTTATAATTTTATTAAAATGTTCTCTATATAATATACTTAATATTTAAATTTTATATATAAATCAGCAAAATACAAATTAAAAATTTATTTTACAAGTAAAAATTTTAGATATATTAATTATTAATATATTTCTTATATACTAACAATTAATGACTATTTTATAAATCATATTTGAATTATTAAAACAGAGCTTAAATTATGAATTCTTAATTGCATAATTATTTTAATCTCTTATTTGTAATAATTTTCAAATATTGGGCCTCTATATATAATTCTTTGCATTTTAAACCCTTATTTGTATTTATTTTATTTTTGGATCCTTATCTGTAAATTTTTTTAGAATATAATTAGTTAAAATATAAAATTAGAACCTAAAATAATAAGTAAATAGAAAAGAAAAAATTAATTGTATCTTGTTTACATTATCTATATAATTATTAATCTAGATCTGAATCAAATATGACACAAGAATTAGTAATGCAATAAGTGAATCAATTTATGAATATAAGATATAACAAATTAATTAAATTTGATTTATAAACAAAGCAAAAATTATAAAGTTAATATTGACTCTTTATAGTAATAAACAAATAGAACATAACTACAATACTTATTCTTCTTTTATATTAGCTTTAATTCTTAGCAACTGTGCTTACTATTTGAGCTAAATAATTTGGTAGTAAAAGTTACTAATTAACTGTAATATCAGAAATAGGTAAATCAAATTTAAAAATTAATTTTATAAAACTTGATAATTAATATATACTGTACATATGTATATAGCTGTAAATTTGAAAAAAATACTATTTATAGAATAATAGAATGCATTACATATGTATTAAGAAGTTGCATAGTTAGTATTAATTATTAGTAATGAAACTATTTTACTAATGTAAGTAGAATTACAAATAAAACAGGTAAAAGCAAGTTATAACTTGCCTATATTAAAAGCAGTTTTAAATTTTTCATATTGACAGCAAGTTAAAGACAGCCAAGCAGTGATGTGCCAATAAGCCAACAATCACATGGGTGATCCCGGCTCTAACAAGAAAATCTGATATAGTATGAAAATATAACCTAACTCTAATAATAAATGGTGCAATATACAAATCAATTCTACTAAACAATATCGATATCTAACAAGACCTAAAATTTCTAATTGGTAGGTTATGATCGAGGTGTGGTTAAATTTGGTCTGAGCTTGGAAACTTTGGGTCTTGCTAGTATACTTCTAGGACTTGAATAAGTATCTTTTTTACCTTTGTTATAATTCTTTATAATTCCTTTATATATCTACTCGATACTAATAGTTTTACTTATTTTCTCTTGAATTCGGGTCTACTGCTTATTTGAGACATGTGACTTATTTCAGCATCAGTGGATGCTGAAATACGATTATGTAGATATTTGGTAACAATGGATTTGATCACAAAGGTAATCACTATTTGTTTTTATATAAAAGGGGTCTTGATTACCAATATGATCTTTCTCACTTTCTCTTAACAAATTACAATAACAGGTCAACTAGGTCATAGGGACAAGAAAATATGAAAATACGAATATTACGACCGATATGTTTTAATAAAAAAGGTTTTGAATACTACTTGGATACTTCTACTATATTAATTTCAAAGTTTTGATGCCAAGAGTTATGTATTTTATTTGAAGAAAAGTATTGCTGCTTTTATATTATTTTTCAAATATCGTGATTACATAAAGAACAATAATTTATTAACATACTAATTAATCTGTCATTTCTCTATTTTACTTTTGAATTACTATTATCTATTCAATACTATAGATATCGGGTTTTGTTACAAATTGTAACTATTATTGTGTTCACAGAAACTTCTTATATTTTTCACAATTTCTGTGATCTTCATGATTCCGCAGCAATTTTGGGGGTAATTTACCCTTTCACAATAGGCAAGAACAAGCAAGTAAAAGTTTATTAAACTACTGATCGCCAATATAACTATATTTGTCAGAGCATGTATAATAATAACGAACATATAAAACTAAAGACTGATGGGTGGTCTAACAACAGTGAAGCCTCTCTTAGTAGAATTCTGACATTTTTGCAAATCTTTCAGATTTACAGCCGGCCTGCATTACACAGGTGAGAAACAACTAGCTAGGATTATACATCGCTACTCTGACTGCAAAGCTTCTGGCCAACAGCCAGCCCACTTTATACGAATGGCTAATGCCAATATATAATACATCAATTGCACTAATGTATGCTATATATCTCTACATCTTATTCTAAAGCGATTTAATAAAGTTTTTAATATCCAGTGCTATTTGCGCTGAAAGGTGTCCAACTATTATATTATATGCATGCAGTTCTTTTTGATACATATTATATGTCAATATATAAAAAGCTTTATATCATACTCGAATATAGAAAAGCAGAACCAAGAATCATATGCTTTACTTGTACATATTAAATATACGATGTTCTTTATACTCCATTTTTGGTAAATATAATTTAATATATATATATATGTATAAAAGTTATACTTTATACAGTATAACTCTATAATATCAATACTATTTTAGTTATTTAATTCTACGATCAAGTTTACACCATTCTTGATATGCTAATTGGAAATTAAAATCTTCTAATTTAGGTTCATTAAAAGAAATAAGAAGAAGATAATTCAAAGTATAAATACTCATACGATTTCGAAGTTTTGTCTTAATTAAGTTTTGTCGAGAAAAAATATGTTTAACAACTGCATTAGTTAAAGGAAGATTGACTAAAATAGAAATTAACTTTGCAGTTTCAGGGTAAATTTCATTAAAAGTAGGAAGATCAGAAAAAATATGTTTCCATGCTTCCAAAAAATTAAAATTTTTATAATTAGTTAGAAGAAATCTAACTGACGGCCATTCGTGATTTAAATTTTCAGAATCTAAAATTGCAGGAAATAAATTTTCTAATTTATGTTTGTTTTGACTATAAAAATTGCCCAAAATTTTAATTTCATCTTCATCATACTTTTGAAATTCAGAATTCTTAACAGGTAAAGCTATTGGATCAAAAATATGAAATGCGTCAACTTGAATTCGATCTGAAAATCTTTTCTCTAACGATTCAATTGAGGCATGTGCAAATTTTGTAATAATAATAGATAATTTGTCTGCAATAATATTATAATCATTCATATACCTGTGCAAATGAGTTCTCCAAGATGGTTTAACTTTATTAGTTCCAAGAAATTGTAATTGAATAGTATAAATAGTAATATTAAGTTGAGTTTTCACTTCACGAATAGTAATATGATTTTTTTGAAAAAGAAGATTCATTCATCTTAGTGTTTCAAGAATATCAGCAAAAAATTTTGTTGTAATAATAAAGGTCTCATCAATACTATTGTATAAAGCTTCAGCAATCGTATAATTATATGAATCTTCAAGCAATGCATCAATTATTGAACTTAAAATTTGATTTAGATTTTGAATAACATTAGATAATAACAACCAACGGGTTTCAATAATATTTAAAACTGTAAGATGTGGGTCACCAAAATTTTCTTCTGTTATTTTAAGATGCATCATATGTTCTGGACTTCGTGAAAAATAACTATAAATATTATGTACAATTTTTTCATATTGTTTAAATTCTTCAACTTGTTTTGCTGCATCCTTTGCAGCTAATGCTAATTTATGAGAAATACAATGATGCTCCAAAATAAATGGATTTTTATTTTTAAGTTGAGTTGCTACACCAACCTGAGATCCTATAGTACAATAATTATAAATATTAATTTTTTAAATATATATATACATATCCCTTATACCATCAATTTAACTTTAAGTATATTATGATATAGACTACAATTCAATATAGTTTGATAGCTCAATCACAGATTAATCATGAAATTTGCAGGAAATTTGTCTGCAAGATGGTATAAGGGGCAATAAAAATAAAATTTAATATATACCTATCATTGTACTAGCACCATCTGTACAAATATGCATTAAATCATCATATGATATATGTTTTGCTTGAAAAAACCAATTAATTTCAGCAATAATTGTATTGGCAGTGCTATCTGTTAATAAAATTAATCCAAGAAATTGATAAATTGGTTTTGCTGATGCAATTAAATGTTTAGAAACAATTGCCAAAGTTTTTTCGGCAGATACAGTATTGCTTTCATCAAGTATAAGACTCCAACCATTTGATTTATATAATTCTTAAAAAATTTTTTGTTCTATAACATGACCAATTGATTCAATAAATTCACGTGCTAAAACATTATTTTGATAACTACCATATTGTGCTCATTCATCATTATCAGCAAGCTGGTTATTATCAAATAAATTCAAAATCTCAGTACCACATTCAAATTGGTTTTGGTCTTCACCATGTTGAATTTCAAATAGCTTATACAAACTTTCAAATATGTTGGTAGACAAATTATGTTGAATTAAAAAATATATATTGTGCATATTTCTCATAACCTTAATTTGATCAGTCCAGCTTGAATAGCAAAACTAAAATGCAAGGTAATTTGAGATTGTATTCGAGCAGCACAAACTAACCAATGATCATTAATATTAATATGCCGATCTAAGTATTGTTTTTTAAAGTATTCACAACCTTTGGTAAAATTATTATTTTTACCAGCCTCTTTGCACCAATGACAGAACATAAATTTGGTTAATGATCCTTCTCTACGATAAACTCAAGGATATAGTTTAGGCCAATTTGGATCCCAGTTTAATAATTCTTTGGCCAATCGTAGTACTTTAAGCTGGCAGGGATTGTTTTCACTTTTTTCAGTAGAAGATTCACTATCAACATTTTTGAACCTTCTTTTAATTGAGCAGCAATAGAAAATGGATTTATATCAATAGATTTGGGTTTTCGATTTGATATGTTTAACATAAGCAATTGTTATCGCTTACAAATTTTAATAATTTTATATCATATTTATTGCTAACATTGGTTCTTCAATTTAACCATATTAATACAAATAAAACTATTGTAAATTTCTATGCAAACGATACATAGTTATGATAAATTAGAGTATCCAGACTTATGCAGTTTCAGAAATTTTTATTGTTCAATGAAAAATCCCTGAAATTGCATAAGTCTGGCAGATCTCTTACTACCACTCCTCTCTTAGTTTGGTAAATATGTTTTACTTTCATTATACATCAATAATTCAAGCATATTAAGAATAGGCTTTTATGGTAAATAATAGGTGCTACATAACAATCTTGTATATATAAAAATAATAATCTATTTAAAGTTAAGATGTTAATTAGTCATATACTATATTGCATGAAAAAATACTGTTAATAAAGAATAGCTTAAAGTCAGGCATATGTATCGGCATAGAAATATTTTAAATAAACATTCTATTATAGATTTGAGTGTAATTATGCTTTGGCGCCTTGTTAAATTCAAGCATTTTAAAAGTAAAGTATTGGGTAATAGGAATTTTTTAGTATAGTACAATTAGAGTGTATAATAGGCTAGCCTGTTACACCTCAAAGTACAATCATAAGCTAACAATAGTAATTATTTTTTTACATATAAATTGTGAGATAGAAAGCACTAAAATGTATTAGTTAGATAGTGATTTGTTTAAGACTAATATATTGTGTAAACAATTGCTATCGTCCACCTTATAGCAAAGAGATGGTTCTGTTGTTTCACTTTATCAACCTGGTTATTGACTATTTTATGATTAAAAAGCAATAAATACACATTAATAGAATTAAAGAGTTGATGATTACAGAATTATGATTTATAAAATTTGTGGCTGCAGGGATAATATAAGAACTTTGTATTGATAGCTTTCACAATTACTAAGCATTAAAGTAAGGATGTTAAAATGCTTAATTAGTTGATTTTAAATCAACTTTTAGTTAAGCTTTTTCAATTTAATTTAGGAATGTTAAGTGGTGCATCTGGTCTGGTCCAGGTCCATTTCCTAAGAAGTCTGGTCCTGGAATAGTTAAAAACTAGTTCACCCCTGTCAAAAATTAGTTAAAAACCAGTCCTACCCTAGTGGTTTAATATAATTTGAAACTCTATATGGCATAAAAACAATAAAGCATTTACTAATTTTGATCAATTTGATTTAAACTTATCAATTGAAGCACTTAATAATCCTAGTGAAGTTTTAAAACGGGAATGCCATTATTGATCAAAAGCGAAATACTGTAAGAAAGGCCTAACTAATTTAATTCTCCAATTGGAATTTAAATTGAAACATGTGAATTACTATTTAAAATACTGTTACTTAAAGAGTATCGTTCATGATTTCTTATTTATTGGATTCTATTTAATGTGTCAAAAATAACACTCTATTAATATCATATGAAATATCATGTGATGTCAAAACTAGTTTTGGAGCTAGTTCCTAAAAAGTCTGGTCCAGACTCATTCCCCGTAGACCACTTAACATTCCTAATTTTAATTCCAAGTGACATTAATAATTAATTGATAGTTAAACCTAATATAGAAAGAATTAATATGCACATTGAAGAAGTATGAATTGCTTCTAAATCAAAAATATGTATTACATAAGCATCCATAAACACCAATACCAAATACTATACTAAACATTATTTAATCTATGCTTTAATAGTGGTGGCATCAAAAAAAGTGTAAAAAGACTTGGTCTGAGTTATTAAAGAAACTAGTGCCTTGGATTACACCAAGAATCTTTCAAATTAAGGTTTTGAAACTTATCAGATTATATCACTAACAAGTATTTTATTAGTTACAATATCTATTAGAGAAGAAATAAATGAAAACATTATTTATAATTTATTATTCTTAATAATAAAATTGAGAACAAAAAGAATTTATAAATGTTCTCTCTGAGAACATTTTGTCTATACAAAATGTTCTCAAATAAGAGAACATTATATTGACTATTAATGTTCTTAAAAAAATTTAAATGTTCTCTTGAGAATATGAGAACATCAAATTTTAAACACTGATTATAATAGTCAATATATTAGGCACTATTATGAATTCTAAAATAAAGTAAAAATAAGTGTTAAAAACATAATTAGTATGAAAAAGTAAAAAGGATACTTTAAGTACAATAATTTTACTATTTTGGTTAAGATGTAAAAAGCTCAAAGTAGTATTATTTGCTATGACTCAACAAAACTTTATAAGTTTAAAGAAAATTCATTAATATAGTGTCATTATATTCAAAGCCAACACTTATTACTAACTTTGTATAAGTCCCACAACACTAAACCTTAAGAATAAATTTACAATCCAAACTGCTTTACTTCTATTTTAATTATTACTATATATATATATATATGCATATTATATATTAACTTAATAGACTAGACGTAAATCATTAACTCTTTCTGACGATCACTTGTACCAAATTCTGCTGCAAACATTTGACTATTATTCAATATTTTATTA